>CAUYUJ010014331.1:217500-220000 GCA_963575745.1 Prorocentrum cordatum | reverse complement strand
AGTAGTAGTAGTAGTAGTAGTAGTAGTAGTAGTAGTAGTAGTAGTAGTAGTAGTAGTAGTAGTAGTAGTAGTAGTAGTAGTAGTAGTAGTAGTAGTAGTAGTAGTAGTAGTAGTAGTAGTAGTAGTAGTAGTAGTAGTAGAACTAAATACCCTGCGACGTACCCAACCCACGTGCATCAAATGGCAAGAGGACTATGCCAACATTAGCAGGAACAACGACAGTGTAGACGCGGCGATTTGCTGTGCAAGCTACATGGGATGCGCATGCGTTGCACGATTCACAGGACGACGATCGAAAGAACGAGGCTTGAGGCCCCAGGATCGAAGAAGAACGGGTACGGGAACGAGGGGTAGGAGAGGGATGGAATGGAGGGCGGGGGGGGCGAAAGGCCATCGCGGAAGCAGCAGCATGCATGGAGAAGGTGAGGCGGGGAATAGGACGACGATGAAAGTGGCGGGAGGAGACAGAAGACTGCCGCGTTTTTCAAGTGCGAGCTAAACCCGCAGCGCTGCCTGCGCCATGTCGTCGCAGAGTTCCACATGATAAAACTTGTTTAGAGTGCAAGGAACGAGCGAGGCGTAGCTCGCCCGCTAGCTTCTCCGCCTCCTTCCCGCACATTTCAGCGCGGGAGCTGAACGCTCGCAGGCGCGCCGCCAGGTCTGCGGGCGGCCCGCGGGAAAGAAACTCAAGGCCGGGGTCGCGTATCATCAATCGGTTGTCCATCGTCCAAAGTTGCACTGGCGACGTACTGGTTGAACGCGGAGCGAGCAGCATCACGCGCGTGCCTGAACGCCACGCAGGTACAGTGCACGCGCGATTGGGACTTCAGGTCGATCACGCGCGTCTCCACCAGGCTTGGCAACACCACGCGACTGAGGATCTCACTGCGGTCTGCCATGCTGCTGTCCGCGAATGCAATGCGCTGCCTGCAAGTAAGGCGGCGGCGTCCACTTGTCTCAGAAGATGTTCCCGCGGGCCCGAAGGGCGACCGCCAGCTCGAGCCGCGGCGCCGGCAGGCCAGATAAGGATCATGCAACAGCAAAGACGATGACAGAGCAACGAGGTATCGGCGAGTGCATGACCGGCCTCCGTTTCCTGCACTTCTTTCCTGTAGTTCCCCTAGCTCATCGAGCTCAGCAGATGTTTCTGCGGGTCCGAAGGACGACCGCCAGCTCGAGTCGCAGCGCCGACGAGCTGCATCCACATCAGGCAACACCCCAGGAGACACTGGCACACAACGATTTGACGTCAGTCAGTGCCAGACCACTCCATGTCTAGTTCCTCGCACACATACAGTCGATCGCAGATGCGGGATAATCGAAGTAGAATGACGGGTCCAATCTGCGTCCGCGTAGGACGTCACTATGCTGGACCCCGCAGCAGGTCTCGAAAGTGGCGACAGTTTCATGGGCCCCACAGCAGCCCTCGAAAGTGGCGACAGTTTCACAGATCGTAGCCCCCCAGCGCTGGCGAGGTCTAATCTGAGTCCCCGTAGGACGTCACTCCGCTGGCCCCCCAGCAGCCTTCGAAAGTGGCGACAGTTTCACAGATCGCAGCGCCCCAAGGATGGCGAGGTCTAATCTGTATCCCCGTAGGGCGTCACTCCGCTGGGCCTCCCACGCAGCCCTCGAAAGTGGCGACAGTTTCACAGATCGCAGCCCCCCAGGGATGGCGAGGTCGAATCTGAATCCCCGTGGCGTCACTCCGCTGGGCCCCCCAGCAGGCCTCGAAAGTGGCGACAGTTTCACAGATCGCAGCCCCCCAGGGATGGCGAGGTCTAATCTGAATCCCCGTAGGGCGTCACTCCGCTGGGCCCCCCAGCAGCCCTCGAAAGTGGCGACAGTTTCACAGATCGCAGCCCCCCAGGGATGGCGAGGTCTAATCTGAATCCCCGTAGGGCGTCACTCCGCTGGGCCCCCCAGCAGCCTCGAAAGTGGCGACAGTTTCACAGATCGCAGCCCCCCAGGGATGGCGAGGTCTAATCTGAATCCCCGTAGGGCGTCACTCCGCTGGGCCCCCCAGCAGCCCTCGAAAGTGGCGACAGTTTCACAGATCGCAGCCCCCCAGGGATGGCGAGGTCTAATCTGAATCCCCGTAGGGCGTCACTCCGCTGGGCCCCCCAGCAGCCCTCGAAAGTGGCGACAGTTTCACAGATCGCAGCCCCCCAGGGATGGCGAGGTCTAATCTGAATCCCCGTAGGGCGTCACTCCGCTGGGCCCCCCAGCAGCCTCGAAAGTGGCGACAGTTTCACAGATCGCAGCCCCCCAGGGATGGCGAGGTCTAATCTGAATCCCCGTAGGGCGTCACTCCGCTGGGCCCCCCAGCAGCCTCGAAAGTGGCGACAGTTTCACAGATCGCAGCCCCCCAGGGATGGCGAGGTCTAATCTGAATCCCCGTAGGGCGTCACTCCGCTGGGCCCCCCAGCAGGCCTCGAAAGTGGCGACAGTTTCACAGATCGCAGCCCCCCAGGGATGGCGAGGTCTAATATGAATCCCCGTA
>CAUYUJ010014331.1:200000-212500 GCA_963575745.1 Prorocentrum cordatum | reverse complement strand
GTAGTAGTAGCAGTAGTAGTAGTAGTAGTAGTAATAGAAATAGTAGTACTAGTAGTAGCACCAGCAATCGCACTGATATTAATAAAAACACGAGTAGCAGTAATAGAGGTGCCTTACGAGTACATGTGCGAGTGCGATGGCGACCTCGGCGGCGGCGGTGACGACGAAGACGACGACGGCGGAGGCCTGAGCGGTGGCCGCCGCGGGGGAATCACTGTTGTCCAAATTGTCTTGGGATCCCAATCTGTCGACAATCCTGCGCAAAAAAATCGTTGTCACATTCAGGAAACATGAATCAAAATCCTTCTCGGTTAGAGGAACACTGCCTCAACCAAGAGCATCCTGCAAAAGCCACACACATGATCAGAACATTAGTTGCTGGGCTTATAGGCAATTCAGGACGCTTCGCTCACCACGGCTTGATTCTTAGTGTTCGATGGGCCACGATCCCCTGCCGCGCGGGAGCGCGGCAGGGGCGGCGCTGGAGGCGCAGCCAGGGGGACTCAGCTCCGAGCCAAGAATCTGCGCAGACCTTTGAAAAATAATGCTTGTGCAGTGATTTATCGCTCTTCGATGTCTTACTGTCCCGAACCATGCTCCACCCCGCCTCGATCTCAGCCCCTCCTGCACAGCGCCGTGTCCCTCTTCCCCCATCCCTGCCCCCACTTCCACAGACCTCCGACGTCGTGACCCCTTCCTACAACACGGGGCCACTCGACCACTCAACTTTCTCTGGGGGACCGGCCTTTCACTCCGAGTCGTTTCTGACAGCCCAGGGGACCCCAAAACAAGCCTACTCTGGAAACCAGAAGCGGCGAAAAGCCTGCCGTGTCAACAGGATCGAGCCGCCCGATTGGTGAGAGCCCAGGCCGCACGAGACCAGGACACTCGTCACGAGTCCTGTCGTGGCGGACGACGGGGGGAAGGAACAGGGGGTCTGACGATCCTGCCGCACGCAACTGCGTTTCCTGGCGCCGGGGAGCGCCAGAGGCGGCCGTGCACGTCGCAGGGAGTGCCCAACGGCGGGACCAAGCCCGTGACATGCAGCAGATACCAACCAGCATCGAGCTTACCCCGATCCCCGAGATCGTCAAGCCCGAGGCGATGACATTCTTGGGGATCTAGCCCGAGAAAGTACTTGAGATCGGCACCGAGATCAAGGCGTGCCAATCACACGGATAGGGCTATGTTTCAGGCTGGTAAGACACCCCCCCCTCCGCACCGCCTCCCTCTCTCTCGGAAGAAGGCGAATTGAGACGACGGCATTTCAAAATCGGTCCCCGGACCCCTCCCTCCCCGAATCCAAGATCACCAGTTTTCCGAGCTGCGTCCAGCCGTGGCGACGAGAGGTCCTCCCGAAGGCCAACTATGTACCGCTGTCTCTGCTCGCCATCCTCTGACGTTCGTCCTCCCCAACCCTCTGTGTCGGGGGGTCGGGCTTGGGGACCTGGAACAGCGAGAGGCTTTGCGATAGAGCGTCGGCGACGCGTCTTTCGGGCACGCGTTAACCTGGGTCAGCACAAGCCTGGGTCAGCCAAGACTCTGTCGACAAGTCCAACCAACCGCTTTTGAGTAGCTCTGAAACCCGGGCCATCGGAGGGCGCACTTCCTCACCATCAGCCTCAGCAGCGCCATCGCATCACCGCCATTGTCGTCGTGGTCAATCGCCACCACTGCCGCCATCATTAGTCAATCACATTCATCACCGACACGTGGGCGTCCTCATCGCCATCGTCGTCACCAGCATCGCCATCAACGAAAATCGCTCAGCATCCAGGATGAATCGCCAATGCATCGGCGATACATCGGCGACGTGGGCAACACGTCGGCGACGTCGACGTGCGTCTACTAGGAAAAAATCAATCGGGTTACACATCAAGCCGTGTCGCCGATGTATCGGGGAGGCGGCGCGATACTCCGACCCTACCTGCTCGGAGCCCATATAAGGGCCTGAACTGCCGTCGCCATCCTCTGTCGGGCGTCGCGGCAGGAGGGCCTAGGAACGGCACGAGGTTTTGCCGATAGTAAGGGAAAATCGATAGCCTCTGAAATCCAGCGGCTCTGGAAGATGCCTCGGGCGCCGCGGCCTTTTCAAGGCGCCCCGGAACGCTGAGAGCGTTCCGGAACGCTCTGGGACGGACCGACCTTCGTCCTGGCCCCGCCCGCTGTCGGGGCTCCGGAACGGCATGAGGCTCTGCCGATAGAGTGTCGGCAGCGCGTCCTGCGCGGCGGCGGCGGCGTTCTGGCGGCCCCCGGCAGCCGCCCGACGCAGCTGGCGCGCCCGTCGGGCCAGGCAGCGCCCGGCGGCGGCGCCGCTGGCGGCCTGCCAGGCGGTTGCCGCGACACTCATGCCTGGGCGTACGCTCGCGCGCGGTGGCGGCGGCGTCGTGGCCGCCAGCAGTCGCAACCCCTTCCCTTGCTCCTTCCCTTCTACTTCCCCACCCACCTTTTTTCTACTCATCCCTCTCTTCCTCCTCGTCCTCCTCATCCCTCCTCCTCCTCCTCCTCCTCCTCCTCCTCCTCCTTCTCCTCTTCCTCCTCGTGAAAATATGGCTGGAACTTTCCCACGAGAAAGCACGATCAGTTTACCCAAACGTCGGCGGGCCGAGCTCCGTACCGTAAGATGCCCGACTGCTGAACGCTATGATTTGCTATGATTTGCCCCCCTTGTCGTAACGCTATGATTTGCCGTAACGCTATGATTTGCTAGCGTATCATTCTCACCTTGTCGTAACGCTGTGATTTGCCCCCCTTCGGCTGCCAAGCCGAATTAAGAGACTTGGGTGATACACGAACAACAAAGCGGCAGGATGACGGGTGCGCGAAACCAGTGGGCACCGCAGCAAGTCAAACAAAAACAACACATTGAGATCAGAACTGGTGCACGCAGCGGGAGAGTAACCCCCGAAAGCCTGTAAGACCCCCCCCGGGGTTATCAGCATCATCATCATCAGCATCAGCATCATCATCATCATCATCATCATCATCAGCATCATCATCATCATCATCATCATCATCAGCATCATCATCAGCATCATCATCTTCATCATCATCGTCCTCCTCCTCCTCCTCCTCCCCCTCCTCCTCCTCCTTTTCCTCCTCCTCCTCTTGTTCCTCCTCCTCCTCCTCTTGTTCCTCCTCCTCCTCCTCTTGTTCCTCCTCCTTTTCCTCCTTTTCCTCCTCCTCCTCCTCCTTTTCCTCGGATCTCGGATCTCGGAGCCGCGGACTGTTCTGGCTCGTCGGGGGCCTGGGGCCCTCGACCCCCCCAGGCGCCGCAGGACTTTCGCGGACAAGAGGGGGGGGGGGGGGGGGGGGGGCCCCAAAACCGCGGGCCGCTTGCGGCCGCCCGATTCGGCGGTGGACAGACCTCCCCTTCGTAAACCACCCCTTAGTGAAAACGGCTCGGACCGAAACCGACGTACCTGGACCCGCAAACATAGCGGCCGCGACGCCCTCTCGCGAACCGAAAACGGCCAATTCACGAATCGACGCGTCAGGGTAGGAGGTCTATCAGCCTCCGGCTGATGATTCAGGGGGGCGCGGAGGGAGACCGACCAGAGGGCGACGCGAGGGGGAAGCAGCAAGATGACAGAAGGGAGGGGCCGAAAGATGCAGCGCGCCCCCCACCGAGCGCCCAGGACCCTTAAGGAGCGCCTCCAGGCTGCCCAAGAGGGCCCCCAGACGGCCCAAGAAGCCTCCAAGACGCCACACTTGGCCTTCAAGAGGCCTCCCAAAAGGGCCCCAAGAGGCAAACGTCATTGCTTTTCCTTTGGTGTTTGAAGGTTTTTGAAGTACTCGCGCTTTCGGCGTCCCGACGCTCCGAGACAGCCCAAGGGCCCCCACGATCGCCCCAAGAGGCCCCCGAGACGTTCCCATGACAGCCCAAGAGGGCCCCTAGACGCTCCAAAAGGCTTCCAAGACGGCCCAAGAGACCTAGAGGCCTATGACCCACAACCCAGGCACTGTGGCGGGATGGGCCGAAGGACATTAGATGTGTGAAATGAAATGCTAGAAAACAACATTGGCCCGACACTTCTGGTCGTCCCCATGGCGCCCAACAGCACCTCTGTCAACTGGCGCCATCAGACGCTAGTGGGCGCTAGTTGAGCGCCCATGAATGCTATGTGGCGCTGCTGATCGCCTCTGGGCTCTGGGCACCATCACTACAACAATCTACGCAGGACGAGCGGCACCTTCCGTGATTTAACATTGAAAGCATACCGATACCGCAACTCCCTGGACCTCTTCCAGGGTGCGCTCCGACCAGCGCTCCAAGGAAGAAATGCGCCGCGGCGACGAAAGGCCCCCTGGGAGGCCCACAGGCGAGGACCAGGGAAGGGCACCGGTATCTCCATGGGAGACTGCATGCGGGCGGCGAACAGAAGAGGGGCCGTGCGAATGACAGCGCAGCGACCTTAGGCCGCAGCTTAGGCGGGCCACCAGCGCGGCACGCTACGCTGGAGACGACGGCGCCTACGCGCGACCTTACGCGGGCACCTTCCGCGCCGACGTCGATGAAGGCGACTCCGTTTTTTGGCGTCGCCCGGAGAAAGGATCTCTAGGGCAGCCGCCTGTGCTCCTCATCAGGCAGTGGCGGAAAGAAATCGACAGCGACTCCGGAGAGCTTAGGATGCAATCTTTTCTGGAGGCGGGGGAGGAGGGGAAACCCGTGGAAGCCCAGGATGCATCAACGATGCTACTAGACTATACACACTCCCTTCCCGAATTACCTTCTCACGCGTCATCACAGAACTGCACACGCACTTGACAAAGCGCCCCCCTGGAATGACGGCCGCCTGTTGGGCCAGCCACTTAGGCGATACCCTGTTCGTAGAGGATCCACCCACCATTCAACCTGAAGGCAACGCAGAAGGGGTTGGACAATAAAGTTGAAGGAAATGTCCAGCAATGGCACGGTTTCGGCAATGATCTGCCCACCATCCATGCAAGTGCTGCACATGGTGAAATTCTGGGTCGTACAACTCGCGGAAATCTACATTCTACAACGAATGCAATCAATACCTTGAAACAGAGCCGCCCGTCAATCCGTGACTGTTACGCAATTTGACACTTCGGTTTATGGAATTCGAAAAGAACTCTCAAACGAGAGCCGCATTTTGAAAACGAACCAACTTCCATCTGTCCCCGGAAACGGCCAATCCGCATTTTTCTCAATTTTCCGAATCAAAAACTCTTGGAGCAAAAAAACGGGGACCGGAAACGGCAACAAAAACGGCTCCGGGATTGAAACAAGAGCCGGAGACGGATAAACAACGGCCACGGAGCCAGCAAACAAACGGCGACGGAACCGACCAAAAACAAACAATTAACCTGTAACAAAAACGGCCCTGTCGTTTCCAGGGCCCATTGATTCTCCATCCTTGTAGAAACGTTAACAAACAATGTGGGCTACGCTAAAGCGAGAGCCGCATCTTTTAAACCACTGACGCTGTATCGATTTAGTCTAGTTGCAAGCGGTGGAAACGCATGTGCACGGCGTCCAGGCGACTGATTGACTATACTTTGTGAGGATGCCTCGAGCGAAACGCCCAGCCAGGCCTACGGACAAGTATGGTGACGCGACACGGAGGCGACAAAAAAGGGGGGCCGAGGAGGAGGAGGAGGAGGAAGAGGAAGAGGATGATGTAGGATGATGGAGTAGGGTAGAATGGTAGCGGAGGATGAGACAGGAGCGAGGAGGTGAAGGAGGGCGATGAAAATCCTGGATGGAAGACTCAGAATCCCTACGATTTTTTCACAACGTGACCCCTTCCCCGCGACGGGCCCTTCGTCCCGAGTCGTTCTTTGACGGCCCAAGGGCCCGGCGAGGGCCCCCCATGCCGAAAACTGACAAAAACCTCACGTCGCGATCCTGTCCATGACGTCAGAACATGGAAAAGTTGTGACATCGTGAAAAAGTACGACGGGACCATCTTTCTGCCGCATCTCTCGAGCCGGATCGATCCGTGATGGCCCCAAACCTGGGGCCCGAAACAGAGTGAAAACGCCCGGCGTGCAAGCCCAAGCTGGGCGAATCAGCTGACGTAGCTATCCCGGCGCCTCCCGGCGCCGGAGGCGGCCATGTATCGAGGAAAGGGCCCCTCTGTGGGGCCGAAACCATCTGCATGCAGCAGATTTCGTACCCCCCCCTTCTCGGCGGTGGACACACCTCCCTTTACTTTAGTAAACCTCCCCTTAATGAAAACGGCCTGGGACTGAAACCGACGGGCCTGGGCCCGCAAAAATGACGGCCGCGACGCCCTCTCGCGAACCGAAAACGGCCAATTCCTCCATCGACGCGTCAAGGTGGGAGGTCTGTCCACCCCCTCCCTTCCCCTATCCCCCCCCCCCTCTCTTCCGGCCCGACACGCCTGTGCCACGCCAGGTTTGCAACTCTGGGCCTCCAAGGGGCCTGGCGAGAGCCCCCGGGGGCGGGAAAAACTGGGATATGGACATACCCCCCTTTAGTAAAACGTGGTTTAGTGAGAACGACCTGAGGCCCAAACCTGGCGGGCGCAAGCCTGGAAAATAACGGCCACGGCGCCACCTCGAGAACCGAAAACGGACAATTCACTAATCGACGTGTCACTGTTGGGGGTTCTGTCCGCCCCCGACAAAAGACCTCCGCCCGTCGCGCTCGTTGCCACCGCGCGGCGCGAGGACGTGCACGAAGACCTATGGAGCACGCAGGGTCAGGATCCGCCGGCACCGAGTCTGGAAATCGAATGGGATCGGGCTGTGCGTCGGATTGGGCTGCATCGGCACCGAGTCGGGATCGGATCGGATCGGACGCGCCGGGATGCACCAACGCCACCGCGCAGGCATCGGGCCGCACCGAAACATCGAATGCCGACCTCGGATCGGATCTGCTCGGGCCGGTCCAGATCGGAATCGGAGCGGGATCGGATCGATCGGATCGAAATGGACCCATCAGGATGGAGGACGCCGGCCGCACTGATGAGTTTCGCGGATTTCGAGCGCGACATTTCGATCGAGAAGGCTCCACGGTTGAGCGCAACACACAAACGACAAACCAACGTTTCGATAACGCGCTCTCGAACACGCTGGCTTTTTCCAGCAACTTGCACCACGATGAGGCGCGATGCAATATCTGTGGAGCTCGGAGCAGCCAGGGAAAACTGCCGAAAAAAATCCTCCCGTCGCGAATGTTTTTCTCGACGATGCGAGGACGTAGGGGTCCTAGTAGATGGGGTCGCAAGATCGCGCCGCATGGCCGATGCATCGCCGATCTATTCGTGACGCATCGGCGACGTCTGCGATGCATCGGCATGCTCCACGTCGAGGCGCATCGGCGATGCGGCGCGATCCTCCGACCCCAACTGCTCGGACCCCCTCTGGGATCGGCGGTGGACAAACCTCCTTTTAGTAAACCTCCCTTTAGTAAAAACGGCCTGGGACCGAAACCAGCGGACCTGGACCCGCAAAAATGACGGCCGCGACGCCCTCTCGCGAACCGAAAACGGCCAATTCGCGAATCGACGCGTCAGGGTAGGAGATCTGTCAACCCCCGATGGGAGGCCTCGAGCCAGGAGAGGAACCCCCAGTGAACGCTGGGCGGAGAGGAGCGCGGGGCGGCAGAGGGGGCGGGCGGCAGGCCTGGAGGCGCCGCCGCGACGCGCGCGGCCCGCCGCGGGCGGGGCGGGCGAGCCTCGCGGGCGTCTGGCGGCGTCGCCGCCGCCATCGTCGCGGGCCACCGGGGCCGAGGAGACGGTCGCTCGGCTCCCCCCAAGCAGAAAGCCTGGGGAGGTCCCAGCTGTGAGCAACGCTGGTGCGAATATCGTATCAGGAGGAGCTCCCTCCCGGGCCGCGCAGCGCGTGAGGGGTGTGTGCCTCAACGGTGGCGACGCCCACATGCGGACCCTGCCGCTGGGGCCCCGGTGGAGTTCCCTAAACAAGAATCCCGACCCTGACATCCCAACCCGAACTCAACCACCGAACGCCCCGAACCGAGCACCCTGACCCGGCCACCCGTGTCCTAACACCCAAGCCTGAACACCATAACTCCAAAACGCTAAAACCCGAACGCCCCATCCGAGCACCCGAGCACGTGTACTTGGAGGCCCTTCGCAAGGCCTCGGAAGTACACGTGTGCGGCCTATCTGGGCCTTCGTGAGGGTCCTCTTGGGCTCTGGGGGTCCTTCTGAACAATTCTCCAGCCCTCTTGCACCGTTCTGTGACCCCTTCTGGGCTGTGTTGCAAAGCGTTGGCGCCTTGGGGCTCTACCAAGAGGCCCCCTTTGGGGGCCTTGTGGGGCCCTGTGGAACCCTATTGGGCCATGTTCGGACCCTTTTGGGCGGTCTTGGGGCTCTCTGGGGACGTCTGGGGACCCTCTTGGGCCGTCTAGAGGCGTTTGTTTGGGCCTCTTGGGCCGTCTTGCTGTGCTTCTTGGGCGATTTCACAAAACTTCTAGAAAATCACTGTGCCTCCTGAGTCCTTCTCGGGGCCCCTCCTGGGAGCCCCTTCGGGGCGCCTGGGGAAGCCTGGCGATCCATTTTGAAGCCGTATTGGGCCGCCTCGGGCCCTCTTGGGCGCTCTTTCGTTCTTGAGACGGTCTTGGGCCGTTCCAATGGTCCGTGGGACCGTCCGGGAAACGATCTTGGGCCCACTAGGGCGGCGGAAGGGCACAGGGCCGACTGGCGATAATCGCACCCGTGGGATCGGAAGGTTCGGGCCCGCAGGGACGCTCAACGATTTGCCTGGCAGGTCCCATGTATGGGGTTGCCTGGAGCTCTGACGGGGCCTCTGGCGGTACCTTCTTGGCGCTCCGGCGAGGCCTGTCAGGAGGTGAGGGAGGGGCACGACACCTCAGAAATTGTATAGTACTCGCTCGGGCGGGTCCGCCCTGCAAACGTACTCTCTTGGCGCTCCGGTGAGGCCTGTCAGGAGGTTAGGGAGGGGCACGAAACCTCAGAAATTGCATAGTACTCGCTCAGGCGGGTCCGCCCTGCAAAGGTGGGAGGGCAAGAATGGCGTGAAATAGTATGGTGCAGGGATGCCCTGCTCTCTGGCGGGGGGGTCCCTGGCGCTCTGGCGGGGCTTGCCTGGGAGGGGAGGGGGGAGCACGAAACCCAAGGAAAATCTTGGAATAACCACACCCCGTGCGCTCTGACGGGGCTACCTCGGGCGCGGTGGGAGGAGCAAGACAGAACAGGGACTGCATATGGTATAGCAACACCCCTCTCGTTTTGCTGGGGCCACCCTTGAAGGGTGGGAGGGGCAAAGCAACTTGTGAAATCATAGGGTACAGCGATGCCCCGCTCGTCCTGGCGGGGCCTGCCTGGCGCGCCGTCGGGGCCGTCCCAGGGAGAGGAGGGAGGCACACGAAAGCTGAGAGGGGGGGAGGGAAGGAGGAGGAGAGAGGAGGGAATGGAGGCAAGGGGAGGGGGCGGGAGGGAAAGAAGCACGGAGGGTGGAGGCCCGGGCCAGCTGGGCCGCCCTAGGGCGCCCTGGGGCCTCCTGCTCCCGCTCTGTGGCCCAGCTTGGACCGCCCGATGGGAGCCGACCCGGCCCTCTGGGGGCGGAGGAAGCCGATCGCGGCACCCCCGTGCGCCCCTCCCTGCCCTGCTCCCCGCAAGAGGCCGACCGCGGCATCCGTCCGCCCCCTCCCCCCCGCCCCTACGAGGGGGATCGTCATCTGGCCATCGCTCAGACGTCCATTCCCTGTGTTTTTTTCGGTTTGGTGCGTGGTTTTTTCGCCAAATGATCAAGGATGCTCCTCGATGGTCCTCGCCGAAGGAAAAATACACACGTCCGAGCGAGGTCAGGTCATGGGGGGGACTGGCTCAGGGGGGGGGGTCGTCGGCGTGGGATCGGCGACGCATCGTCGCTGGATCGGCGACAGGCCCCCGATGGCGAAGCCACACGGTCCCGGGCGGGGCGGGCTATCGGGCCCCCGTCGGCGATCAATGAGCGGGTGGGGGTCGATGCGCCCCTCCTGAGCCTACTCCCCCAGAACGTTGCCCATGACCCCTCCTCCCGCCTTGGCGCACCCGAAACGCGCGGGCGACGCTCAGCAGCAAGCGGTGTCACAAAGAGGCGGTGGCCGCTGTCTGGTGAGCGCTGTTTTCTCAAGCGCTGCCAACGCCCGCGGCGGCACCGACGGCCAAACCTGCTCAAAATGGGCAGGGGCAACCGTTGGTCTTCACCTTGGGCGCTTCCGTCTACCTTTCGATCGCAGCGACCTCCGTCCTCATCCTCCGATGCCGCGGATTCTGCGGGCGCGGGGGAGAGAAGGGCCCCGCAGACAGGAGGGCCCGACGGAGACGGGCCCTGGGCCCCCCCAGGGGCCTTCCCTGGGGGCCAGCCTCTCGCCCCGAGGCGTCCTTTGACCATCTCAAGGGTACGGGGAAGGTCCCGGGCCTCCGACCAGCAGCGACCAAAGCCTGCGCGGGACTCGTTCGCTCCAGGGCCCGAGCTAAGCAATGCGCTCCGTGTTCGGTCCGTGTTCGTCGTCCCTCGCTCCGTCTTCGTTCAGCCCCTGCTGCAGAACGAACTCAAACGGAGAACGGCCCACGACATCGCCAACACACCGCTTAGCTCGAGCCCTGCTTTGATCCAGGACCTCTTCCCTTCACGGCGGCCCCTGCCCCCATGTCACGATCGGGCCGGGGAACTGTCTGGGGGTGCGCCCTGGCCGGAATTGCAAGGCCCATCCAGCCATGGCGACGAGAAGCCGCCCGGACTGGACCCCACGGTTAGATCGAGCCACGGTGCTCGGTTGCACGACGTTGTCCCAGTGCTCTTTCGCACCGCGTGCTGGTGCTGCTCTGGCGCGACTCGGCGGCGTTCTCCTTGGCCTCGCCGTGTCCCCCAGAGCCGATGAGACGTCTGACGAGTCTCGACGAGTCAATTTGGCGTCCCTGCCTCGAGATGCATGGCGGGGGCATGCCCACCAAGCGAGCACGAGGAATGGTTCGGCCCAGGGTCGAAGGGCGGCCGACTTGGGAGAAAGTGCTGGAAGGGGGAACCGCTCGCGAAACTTTCGCCAGCACTGGCCCCAGCTCCGGAAACACTCCCCTGCTGGTTCCCAACACGTGTGCCCGAAGCCTTCCCGCAGCTCCATCGCAAACCGTCCTGGTATTGGGAACGCGCAGGAAAGCGCTTCCGGGAGAAATGATCAGAACCCCACCCCCAAACGACGACCATCGAATGGCGAAGAGATGTCGACACCGAGGCATCCGCCTATCTCTCTGTTCCAAGCCGCCGCTCTGGACCTTCCGACCGCTTCCTCCTCAGTAGTCTGAAAGGGGCCCCAGGACACACACATAAATACACACAAACAAAAAGAATCCCCACATTTTCCCATACTTTCGGGGTTTCTGTCTCCCCCCCCACTTCCCATATTAATCGAATTTTCCCATATTTTCCCCCCCACTTCCCATATCCTCCCCCCCACTTCCCATATTTTCCCATATTTTCTGGGGGATCGGCGATTCATTGTGTCTGTGTGTTTTTCCCCCTCCTGACAGGAGCGGCCACCGAAGGCAGAGATCGAGGAACACACCGCCGGTGGCGCAGGGCAGGAGAGGCACAGGAGGCACTGCAGGAATACAAACTCTGTCGGAGGCCTGGGAATGTTTGTTTGTTTTTTTTTGCAATCCTTCCTTTTTGCAATCCTTGTTTTTTTTTTTTGAAATCCGGGTTTTTTTTGCAATCCTTCGTTCAAGGGGGTGCCTCCACAGGGGGGAGGCGACCCTAGATTCTCGGCGTTGGTGGTGATAGTTCGGCCACCCTGGAAGCCAGAATAGGACCGCCGTCGCCGAGATCGGGATCGTCTTCCCTCGGTGGAGGCAAACCGCCGAAATTGGTGTTGGTGTCAATCTCTAGGCCTGCGACTCTGGACCGTCCGCGCGGATTTCTAGGCTGGCGCAGGGACCGTGCCAGGGGCGGCGCCGGATCAGCCGCCAGGAGGATCCAGCGCGGATCCAAGGGATCCGGAACGTCGACCTGGAATCGGCTATACATCGCCGCTGGAACGGCGATAGGCCGCTGGTAGCAAAACCACGCGTGTCGTCGCGTCCCCCCCTGAGCCTACCCCCGTCCCTAATGGTTTTCTGGTCGTCATAACTCGGGCCTGCGGCATCCGTTCGGGACGATCCGGGTACCCCTGGGGCGCTCTCGGCGAGGTGCAGCCGCTAGAAGGCTTCCCGAGGCCGGGAAAACGCACAAAAACCGACGAACATACCATATCTCGTGCAGATATAAACCCCGGGGGGGCTAGGCTACCCTAGGGCCTAAGACCCTAGGCTTGCCTAGGAAGGCCCCAGGCCTGCCTTCGGTAGGGCCTACTGAACGCCCTAGGTTTGCCTATGTTAGGGCCTAGACCAGGCCATGGACTTGCCGAGGGTAGGGCCTATTGAAGGCCCTGGCATAGGGGAAGTTCTAGGGTAGCCCTAGGGGTAGGCCCCAGGGGTAGGCCCTAGGGGTTGCCCTAGGCCCTAGGGTAGCTCTAGGGGTAGGCCCTAGGGGTAGCCCTAGGG
>CAUYUJ010014331.1:177500-195000 GCA_963575745.1 Prorocentrum cordatum | reverse complement strand
GGATGGGCGGGAGGGGGAATGAACAGGGGGAAACAAAACGGGAGAGCAAGATCATATCGCTTTAGAGAGTTGTTCCCCGTGGTATCGTATTGCTCGGGCGAGTTGTTCCCTGTGTCTGCGGACAAGATTGCCTTGGGCTGGCGACTTGACCCCCCAGTTCCCTATCCGATAGAGAGAGAGGGAGAGCGCCTCTCTGACCAGCAAGTGCACGCAAATGTAGGTGTTCGTTCGGGGAACCTTCCTAGAGGCACTCGCTCCACTTACTAGTCGAGCCTGCATCGTCCGTGAGTCAAACTCGAGTCGAGCTCGAGTCGAACCAGAGTCGAACAGATCCGGCAAGCGGGCCCCAGAGGGACCCGCAGAACGAACACCTCCCGAGGAGGTGCTGGCCATGCGGCTCGGAGGTGGAAGCGGGGGTGCCGGCGGAGGAGGGGGGGGAGGAGGAGGAGGAGGAGGAGGAGGAGGAGGAGGAGGAGGAGGAGGAGGAGGAGGAGGAGGAGGAGGAGGAGGAGGAGGGAGGAGGAGGGGGAGGAGGAGTAGGAGGAGGAGGAGGAGGAGGAGGAGGAAGGAGGAGGAGGAGGAGGGAGGAGGAGGAGAAAGAGGAGGAGGAGGCCTAGGCACTTTCTGTTCCGGGGGGAGCGGGACGCCGCAGAGCAGAGGGACCCCAACCACCAGGAGGACCAAAGCCTGGCTCCTCGCGCGGGCAGCGCCATCGTCGCCTTCGGACGGGCGATTTCTCGGGCGCCGGGCCTGTACAGTCGGGGCGTTGACCTGAGGAACACTAAATAAGGAACGAGGCCCCATTTTTCCATAAGTTAACCTTCGATTTCCCGCCGAAAACTTAAGGACAGCCTGAGGCGAGCTGTGAAACACTTACGGAACGCGGAGCCCCTCCCCAACGAAAAGGGTTCCTTCTTCAGGGCCCCGACTGTAGCCATCGCCCCCCGTCGGGCTGGGGCCCGACCCACCCAGGAAGGCAGCAGGCTGCGGAGAGGGGAGGGTGCGGGCACACAAACAAGGAGGCGCACCGCCCCCTGTGCCCCAGACAGAGGTGTCGGATCGGCTTGCCCAGCCGATACATGATGCCTAGAGGCGACTCTCCCCCTGCATCCCCCGGGTGGACGCGGTGGTGCAATTGGGGCGCCGTTCGAGGCGCCCTGGCCGCGCGGCGTGTATCACTGCCCACACTCATGCAAAATCATGCTGTCCTCGAGGCACCCCTCATCTCCAGCTCGGGAGGCACCGTGGACCTCCTCGCCGCAGGCGGTCCGCGGGTGGTGGTGGTGGTGGTGGTGGTGGTGGTGGTGGTGGTGGTGGTGGTGGTGGTGGTGGTGGTGGTGGTGGTGGTGTCCCTTTCTCCTCCCAACCGGGAGGAGAAAAGGACGGGGGGGAGGAAGGGGGGGAGATGGGAGGCAACTCCTGGGAGGTCGTCGAAATATCAATTGCGGACTGTGTGGGGCCCAACCTCATACATATATAGCACAATGCGACGGTTACGCTTGACGAATAGAAAAATCACACCAAGCAGGATGGAGCAGGATTTTGACAAAGAGTGCCGATGCGGGAGATGCGGCCCAAGAGGGGAGGGGGGGAGGCAAGGCCCTGGGCACTGCCGGTCAGAGGCCCCGGCTCGAGTCCAGCCTCGCCGGACGACCTCTACGCAAACACGCGGATGCAGGAGCACAGGTCGAATGACACAGGGCCTTTAGGCAGCCTGTCGCCAACACCTACAACAACACAGGGCCTGCCACACTCGCGGCAGTGGCCGAAGAGAAAGTCTGAGGCGACGGCGAGGGGGGGGGAGCGGAAGGAGGAGGAGGATACGCGAGGCGGTGAAGGAGGAGGACGGGAGAAGAACGGGGCATGGAGGGAGAGGACGAGGAGGTGCAGGATGAAGGAGGAGCAGTATCAAGCACGTCAGCACCGAGAGGAGGACGAGGTGTAGGAGGCGGAGTGGGACAAACCTAAGGAGCAGAGCAAGATCGAGCCTGGGAGAACGAATCAACGGCAGCACTTTCTCGAGCGCGCCAATGTCCTGGTTTCTAGAGGCCCCTTTGAGGGGGCCCGGAGATCCTCGCCAGGAGACTTGCGGGGGCCCTTCAAGCTTCCAGAGGGCAAATGACGTGCAAGCGCCAAACAACTCAATCTTGCACCCTCCAGCCTCGAGCCTCCGTCCTCTGAGGGTGAACGACAAGGGTGAAACGTGGCTCAGGGGTGCAAACGTCGACTCTGCATCGACGACGCGTTGCCGATAGATCTGCCATGGGCCACCGGCTGCGAAACCGCACGTTGTTGGGCGGGGTGTGCCATCGAACCCTCCTGGCGATACATGGGCGATTGGGGATCGATGCATCCCCCCCCTGAGCCTACCCCCCCCTGGCCCTCCTCCTCCTGCTCTCCTCCTCCTCCTCCTCCTCCTCCTCCTCCTCCTCCTAGTCCTCCTCCTCCTCCTCGCAACCTCGCGCCTCGAGCCCCCGGCCCTCCCTCCTCCTCAATCATCCCTGCTCCTCCTCCTCCCCTCCTCCTCCTCCTCCTCCTCCTCCTCCTCCTCCTCCTCCTCGCTCCTCCTCCTCCTCCTCCTCCTCCTCCTCCTCCTCCTCCTCCTCCTCGCCATCACCTCGACCCTCGATCCCCGCGCCTCGAACTCCCGATGCTCGTCTCCCGCCTGACCTCCCAGAGCCGTGGGCGGGATCGCGCGGGATCGCGCGGCCGCAGCCCCCCGCCTGCTCGGCAGCGAGGGCGCGGGGGCCACTAGCAGCCCCACATCGCGCCCCGGCGCTCCTGTCACCGCAGGAGGTCACCGTCGTCGTCGCCGTCATCGTCATGGTCGCTCGTCGTCGCTCGTCGTCTTTCAACGTCGTTGTCGTCGTCGTCGTCGTCGTCGTCGTCGTCATTGTGATCGTCATCGCCGTCGTGGCCGTCGTCGTCTTTTCTCATCCGTCGTCCCTCATAGCTTGCCCGCCGCCCGTCGCCTGCCGCCGCCGCCGTCATCGTCGTCCGTCGTCGAGGTCGTCGTCTGAGGGGTGGCGGCGAAGAGCCGCTCCACACACCTCCGTCATGCGGCGGGGGAGAGACCCTGGTGGGAGGGCGGGCGCATGGTCATGTTTCACCTCCACGGCCAATTGTCCCCAGATTCGGGGGACCAAGTCGAGGTAAGAACTGACCGTTCCTCTCTCTCTCTCTATCGCTCAGTCTGAGCTCTTCGCACTGGCGTCAGCACAGCCGAGGACACGGGGCTGTGGCTCCTTTTCGAAGACGGCCTCCGACACACGGCGGGGAGCAACCAGGACAAGGATGAGAACACATGTTTGAATGCGTTTGGGTCGTTCTGGTCCTCCAGAAGCCTCCACCGAGCTCCGGGCTCCCCACGCCCCTTAATTTAGCACTGAGGGTGGGCTCATCCGAAGATCGACGCTCTGCTCCTCCTCCATCTCCTCCTAGTCCTCCTCCTCCTCCTCGTCCTCCTCGACCTCCACCCCGTCACCCCTTTTCCCAATCATGCTGCTGCTGCTCCTCCTCATCCGAGTCCCCCTCTCCTTCTCCCATTCCTTCTCCTCCTGATCCTGCCTGCTCCATATCCTGTTCCTCCCGCCCTCCTCCTCCTCCTCCTCCTCTTCCTCATCCTCCACATCCCTCCGTAGTTGAAGGTGGAGCTGTCAGCAAAGAAGTCGGAGATGGAGTGGGATGCGGAGGGGGGGAGGCTCCGGAGATGATTGTGGGGGAGACTGCAGAGTTGGAGGTAGCCCTGGAGGTGGACGTGGAACTAGAGGTAAAGACGCCCCAGAGATGGAGGAGGAGGAGGAGGAGGAGGAGTTGGAGGTGTACGAGGACTTGGTATTAGAGCCTTTAGACTTGGACGGTGAGGGGAAGGGGAGGGGGGCGAAGGAGACTGGCATCCTTACACGTGGTGCCCACGATATAACGGTGCCTGCAGGTTCAAGGGCAGAGAGCAGGAGGAAAAGAAGGGAAAATGGAAACGGGAGGCCCAGAGGGAGGACAGAGGGCTGCCGGCGGAAGAGGTTGGGCGAAGAGGATGCCGAGAGACCATGTGTGTGGGGGCTCGAGATTCCCGAGCGTTCGTGAACGAGAAGAACGGGTACGAATGTCGTCGTTCTCGGTCCACCCGTCCCGCGTCATTCTGCTCCGCATTCCCTCATTGCTCCTCCTCTGGTTCCTCCGCGTATTCCTCCTCTGCCTCCTTCGTCCTCCTCCTGCTCCATGACCCTCCTGCCGAGGACCAGAAAAGGACGCAAAAGTCAGGTTTCAGAACTTGTCAGCGTTGGGCTGAAAGCTAGAAACTTTGTACCTACTGGCACCACGTGCATGGTATACGGCATCACATACGGTCCGAAAACACACACACATACACACACATACACACACACGCACTGATCCCAGCCTCACCCAACGAACCAACTTGAAGCCTCGGTCGAACAAAAGCACCTGCGCCATGCAACTACGCAAAGCCACACGCAACTAAATTCGCGCCAAACTGGCTACGGCAAGCTCGTGCCGTGAAGACCTGCGCGTTGGTTTCTGTATTCGAGTGCGCCTTTCAACCTTGAACTACCGTGGCTTCCTGACAATCAAGACCAACGCTGAACAAGGTCAGACCGTCAGCAGCCTTGGACGAGCTACATACTGGCACCTCCGATCTGCCCAATCTCATCAAACCTGGCTCGACGCACTCCTCGCCGCAGAATATCAGAGACTCGCCTCTGACACTTAGAAAGCAATGGAAGGGATGGCCCATGATCATCATCCACTGCAGCTTACTCGCTGCACGCATAGGATGCACCCACCAGGAAGACTCCGACAAATAACGCTGCGAAATCGCCAACTTACGTAGCTAACTCGCCCCGCAGATCCGATGCACCCACCAGAGCAATGTCGGATACCACGAGATATCTGCCAATCGCCCCACGGAAATAACTCGAACCGATTCGGACCTCATCAAGTCTGAGACACCAGCCGTGAAGGGCAAGACTGGTGCCAGGAGGAAGGGACGAGGGGGGAGCGCGAGCAGGCGAGAACGGAGAGGGAAGGCCGAGGATGCGGAGGGAGGGGGCCCCTCCCTGATTTCTGATGGGGGTTTGGATGACGAGGGGGAACGGGGATGACTTGGCGGCGAGCTCGGGCGGGAAATGAGAGGGGGGCAAACCTTTCCAAAGGCGGCGGGGCTTCTCAGAAACCCTCCGGCCTTCTGCGCAAACTTCCATCCCTTCGAGGAATGCTTAGAAAACTGCTCAAGGCCCGAAGCCTTCCGAGCCGTCTGAGAAGGCACGCCCCCCCTCACCTCCACCCGGGGTTCGCCGCCGAAGGAGGGGAGACGCTGATCTCGGAGAAGGGGTTCGCAGCCACGCTGCACGAGCCAGTCAGGCCAGCAGCACGCGGGAAATCTCGACCCCCCTCTGGCCCAGTCTCCCTGTCGTCCGTCCAGGCCAGCACCGCCGCCGGCTGGCCTCGAGAGCAACAGTGAACCTGCTGACACGGAGCAGCTCCCCCTTGTTTTGCCAACACGTCCCGCTGAGGCCCCGAGGGAATAGCCAAGGGACACCAAGCCAAGCCTTACCCCGACACCAAGACTGCACGGAGGTTTTTCTGAACGCGCGAGGCCTACCGAATGCCGCCAGGCACGGCGCTTGACGCGGATGGGCAGGGCAACGACAACAGCCGAGACGGTGCGCATGGTATGATCGTCTTGTTCTAGATTGTCTTGCTGCCTGTGTTGCCCCCCCTGGTCCGTCCGACTTCACCTCCTCCTCCTCCACTTCCCTCCACCTCCTCCTCCACTTCCCTCCACCTCTTCCTCCAACTCCTCCTCCTCCTCCTCCTCCTCCTCCTCCTCCTCCTCCTCCTCCTCCTCCCTCGTCCTTCTCAGTTTCCCCATCCTCCTCCTGCTCCCACTCCTCTTCTCCATCAACTTTCTCCTCTTCCACCTCCCCTTTCCCATCGCGCATCTTCTCATTATCCTTCTCATTCCCCCTCCTCTCCCCCCTCCTCTCCTCCTCCTCCTCCTCCTCCTCCTCCTCCTCCTCCTCCTCATCATCATCACTCCCCTGCTCCCCCTCCTCTCCTCTCCATGTGTCTGCTGCTCCCCTGATCTCAATTCCCAGGCCTCCTACGGATCCCTTGTTCTTCAGGGCAGCAAATGACATCTCGACCCCCTGGAGCACACTTATCCTGGATCGTTTCCTAACGGTCCCAAGTCACGAAGGCGGCCCTCGGCGGCGGCCGAAACAGAGGAAGAACATCGGGATTGATCAACGACACTGCGCCAAGAATACATGAGCCTCAGGAGCTCAGCGGCAGCTTCCGGGAGTGGCGGTGCCCAGGGTGAGTAGGCCAAAAAAAAGAGCGACACGCCCAAACATATCGACCCTCGATCCTCATCCTCGTGGACGCCCCGTCGACTTGTTGGGTAGGGCGGCCTCTTGTACCCAGCGGGTGCAGCGCTCGCAGCCCCAGGTTGGCGGGCTCGCGAGTGCGGGGGCGCGCGCGCGCGCGCGGAACGTGCGGGCGGTCTGGACCGCACCTGGGAGCGGCGGGAAACGGGGAGGCGGCCAGGGCTGGGAGGAGGGGGGCGGGATCAACCATCATCGAATCGGGAATTCGGATCGAAGCGGGACGTGCGTGAGATCGAGCGACATAAGGAATAAGTCGAAGTCGAAGTCGAATCGGATCGGCCGTGTTAGGATGCACAACGGTGCCCACGCAACCATCGGGCCGCATCGGACAGTCGCAAGTCGGAATCGAATCGGATCGAGACGGAATCGATGCCGCATCGGACCGATCAGATCGAAATAGCTTTTGGGGGGTGAGGAAAGAAAGAAAGAGAGAAAGGTCAAAAGCAGGCATTTGCGGCGGTGCCCAATATCCAAGCAACCTGCGCCGATTGGCACAGACATGAATACGCGTGCTTGACGTGCTGCCGCTGACGCAATTCTCTGCACATCTCTGAGGACAAGCTTCGAACTCTCCGCCCACCGACCGACCGACCAACCGAAGCCGGGCCGTGCGCGCGGAGCGTGCGATCAATGTCGCCAGCACCTGCCACGGCTGGAAAAAAGGGCGGATCAAATACCGGGATGAACGGCGCCTGCATCGGGCCATGGGCTGAACAAGAGCAAAAAACACGCCAACACGTCGATAATGCGACACATACGACTTGCAGCGCGCGCGCACATGCGGTAAAAAACAACGACCGTCCCCTTATGGGAGCCCCTGGGGCCGACGGTCGACGGCATCGACGATGACGATGATGGCGGAAGTGGTGATGATGACCACGTCGAGTGTGATGTTTATGATGATGATGTTGATGATGATGATGATGATGATGATGATGATGATGCTGAGGGTGATGATGATCATTACGATTTTGCATGTGATGGTGATGGCAGTGATGATGCTGATAAAGCTAATGATGATGCTGCTGATGATGGGGCTACCAATGATGAAACTGCTGGTGATGATGGGGTGAAGATGATTGTGACTTTTCCTCGACGTCAAAATCGAAAACATATATCACTCGCCGTATCGAATAGGAGGAGGACATGTGGCTCGCCGCGCGGAGCTGAGCTCTCGAATGCTGTGCGGGGCATGGTGCCTGCAGGGTGTTCAGCGAGGCTTGCCGAGCAGTTTCAAGGCCAGCAAGTTACCCAAAACATGATTTGGCTGCGAGGTGATCGGCCTCGTACTCGCCGTATGGTTGGGGCGAGTGCGGCGGCACGGCGCTGGCAACGCATGCGTGATGGCTGCGCTTGGAGGGGCGACGGAGGAAATATGGAGGGCTCCAGCGGCGGCAGGCCGGCTTACACTAATCGCACGGGGATCAGCTGCCGATCGTCTCCAGCCAATGGCCCACGTCGTCCCGAACCACCTTGCTGGAACAACTCCGCGATTGTGAACGGCTGCGTCCTCCGCTTGCGTCGCCTTCTGGATGAAGACGCGCCCTTCCCAAGTGGATACCGCGATGATGGCCTGGGCCTTCTGCGCGTCAAAGCAGCTCTCCCGGCATCTGGCACTGGCCGCCAGCTCCAGGTCGCGCCGGCTGCGCTGGGGCTCCTGCAGACCGCCCACGGGGTGGCTCTGGAGCAGGTGATGACTGATGGATTTCGTAGTCGCGCCGCCGATCTCGCCCTCCATGATGCCCCCCATTGCTGCCAGTGCTTGGCCTCCCGCGGGAGACCCCATCGGAGGGTGGACGTAGAACGATGATGGCATCTGGGCTCCTCCTGACGTGTAGCACCCAATACCGAGGTCCGTAATCCTTCTCCTGGCGCGAGATCCAATCGACGCGCTTCGCTAGGACGACGCTTACAGCTCTCAAAGCCTGACCACACCCTGCCTGAGACGTTAGATAGGAACGAGAATCGTTCATTCTTCCAGGACCCCTTGGAAAACCAATAGTCACCCAGTCGAGACCAGCCAACGTTCCCCGATGCGATACGCTTGTGTAGCTATCGCTGTCCATGTACAGCTACATGCCCCCATTATGGGTAAAGTCCTGCACCGCTTTGCTTGAGATGCGACGTTCAACTTCTTTGGTGGCTGCCCGTCTCGCTAAATTGATAAGGGTGTCCCGTTTGCTGATGCTATGTGCGTACCTCCCGTGACGTAGAGCTCGAATTAGAGTAACATTGCCAATCTTGTTTAGCAGCAGTGCCTGGTCGGCGGCCCCGTTAGGGACAGCGAGAAGTCAAATACATCGTCGACAAACGCGCCGAGATGTCTTGGGAACAACCGGCCCGTCAATGGGCATGTCGCTTGGAAATGGTTTCCCTTGCACCTCGGCCGTCTTCTGATCTTGATCCAAAGCGAGGGGACAAACCAATCCCATGAAAAGATCTGGTTCATTCGAACCTCCAATCCTTCCCCGAGCCAGGCCGAAGAGCGACGTTAGCATCGGAGGCCTGGAGTTACACTGCTGCTCTGTCGCGATGCTGCTCGAGTGGCGGGCGGAAGTGGTCGTCGCCGCATGTAAGTGTGTGAGCAACACGGAAGCGGGCGTGGTCGCCAGTCGCAGAATAATTTCGCATGTCGTAGCTCTTGGCCAGGTAGGAGATGTTGGCTGCCCGCAGCTCCCAGATGTAGAGCTTGGCGAGCAACATGAAGGACTCACGCCTCCGAGAGTGTATGCCGCCGTATACCCATGATGGTGCATCGTTCGGAGATACATAGCTCAGAAATCAACATCGCTGGTATGAGCGCCGGAAATGTTCGAGGCAATGCAGTCGGCTAGCACAATTGCCAACCTATGTCACAAGATGTCGCGTCGAAACTTTGCCCTTCTTGCCGATGGCGATGGCGTGGCCCGTGTAGGCCTGGACGGGCAACTCCGTCTTGTGGCGAACGTTTGGATTCCAACGTGGGTCTGTTAGTATAGAGAGGGTCATGACACAAACGTTGCAACACATATTCTGCGTATCTGTGCATCTGCGGTCTGGCAAATCGGGGCGGCATCATCGCGACGCCAAGGGGCGTCGCGGACTCGAGCCTTTGGCCTTGAAGCACGAAGCGCACGATTACCCATATCATGAAGTTCTGCAACAAGTCACTGTGTTCTGGGGGCGCACGGACACGCAAAACACTGTTCAGCTAATCGTTAGCTGGCGCCCGCCTCGAACTCATGCCCCACCCCCCCCTCTTCCAAATATCCTTTCGCTGTGGCCCCACCCTCCTCATGCCCCTCCGATCGCCCCGGTCCTCATCGTGCCCTTCATCCACATTGCTCACCCCCCATGTGCCAATTCACGTCGTTCCTCGTCGTCTTCCTGCGCCGGATTCGTTCCCCCATCGTCCACATGCCTGCCCTCCTCCAATCCTCTACGCCCTAGTGCACATCATGCCCCCAACTTCTGCCTCCCCCACCTCCCTCGCCCTCGCGATGCTGACGCCGATGATCCACATCCTCCTGGGCTCATTTCTTCCGCTCTCGTCCAGTCCCGTTCATCCTTGGCCCCTCGGCCACCCCTCCTATCGAACCCCTTCTTTCCCACAGCCCACCATCTCCACCCCCCCCCGCGCCTTTGCATGCCCAGACCACGGCCCCCTCCTGGACCAGCCGGGAGACCCGCGGAAACTCCCGCCCAGAGACCACTCCAGCGAACGGCGCGCAACAAATGCACAGTTGGAGACACGAACTGTGTATTTCGACCGCGCACGACGCCCCCCTGGACCAGCCGGAAGAGAAACGCGAAAGTTCCCGCCCATTCAACACCACCCGCGAGGGACACACTCCAAATACACAGATGGGAACGAGATCTGTCTACACAGATCACACCACGATCTGTGTAAACAGTCGGCCCACACACGAAAATACACAGTTGAAGACACAAACTGTGTACACAGATCACACCTTGATCTGTGTATTTCGAAAAGGTAAACGCTCGCCACCTTGAGGGCGCCCCGACTTTGCCAGCCCAGAACCGAGGTTGACATGCCCAGCTGGGGGGGACTGCAAATACACACTTCCCCGGCCCAGGGCGCCCCGGAGAGAACCGCAAATACACGCTTCCCTGGCCCAGGGCGGCCGCGGTGTAACGCGGCGCCAAAGCGGCCCCCAACGGCCCGAAGACGCCCCAAAAGGCCTCGAAGGACCCCAAAGAATGCCGCGCGGCAGTCCGAAAACACGAGAGATGTCACATGTCATGGACCTCTTAACAGTCAAAGCTCCACGCGTCGCCATATAGACCACTGCTCTGGCAGGGGGGCGGACCTTGCCGCAGGCACCTATAATTTACATGTTAGCGATGCGACTGTGCTCGGCGGCCGTGCCGCCCGCATTTTGGGTGCGCCCCGAACTCTCGCATTGGCAATCCCCTCTGTTTGGTTGCGCCGCTGTGCGCGGATATCGGAAAAGCATGTACCGCTGACGCGGGCACGCGGCACCAGGGACTTCACTTTTCGAACAAGGAGGGTGGACGAGGTAGGACGACGGACGGTGGAGCAAGGAGGCAAAGAGGAACGAGGAATAATAAGGGAGGTGGGAAGGGGCGCTCCCCCGCCCGAGCCGCGGAAGCTTTCGACACCATCCAGGGGAGGGAAGAAAGGAAGGGGAACGGAGCAAGGGCGAGGACGACGACGGGAAGCAAAGTGTCCCGAGTCTGCATATAGCCATATGTCTGCGATTCGGGTGCGCGCGCTTTCTTCGAGGCACTTCAAGCCCGACCCATGCTGAATTCACTCATTCCTTAAAACTGTGAAAACACTCTGTCCTCTGTTCCCTCTCCTATACAACGGCCTCATAACAGAGGGGCAGTGGATTCCAAGCGAACGTGCGCGAGGAGTGTAACGAACATCCTGCTGATGGAGTAGCAAATGCAGCAGTTAGTCGCCATTCAGTGATGCTGATGATGGTGATGATGATGGTGGTGAACATGATGGTGATGGTGATTGTGGAGATTATGATGGTGATGATGATGATGATGATGATGATGATGATGATGATGATGATGATGATAATGATGATGATGATGATGGTGATGGCCATGATGACACTGGCGAGGATTTTGCCGATTGTCTTGAGGAGGATAATGAAGTGTGCGGGAGAGGGGGAGGAAAATAAGGCGGCAACCCTGCGTTCGTGAACCCACATGGGGGGACCCCCCCCCGACGGGGGGCAGCCTCGCTTGGGCGTTGCTTGATGGGGGGGGACACATGGAGGGGGTGGGCACGGGTATCTTTCGTGCCCCCTTTGGGCGCCAGAGGGCCTCCTTGGGGACCCCAAGGTTCACAAAATGTGCACCTTCCCCCCCCCCGCCCCCTTGTAACGCCCCCCCCAATGTTTGGGGGCCCACAAAGGACGTCCGCGCCGAGCCACGTGCATGAATACGGCCCCCCAGTCTACGAGGCAAATCTCGTGTTACCAGCGTTCGCGCCACGCGTACTTCCCACACCAGCGTGGATTCATGCACGTGTACGTCCTCCTCTCGCTCCTGAATTACGCATCGCCTGACGCGCCGCGTCCGAGTGCCGCGCCGGCGACTGCGGCGAGCGGCGGGGTCCACCCGCGGCGAGGATCTTACCAGCCTGGAGCATATCTCTATCCCTACGCTGGGCACCTCCTCATCACGATGCCAATCTTAGGGATTCCCTTATTTTTTGAGGGCGAATCCCTAAGATTGTCATCGCCTTTTGGCGTGTCAATCTTAGGGATAGGGATACGTTCGAGGCTGGTAAGGATCGGCTCGAGGCCGGCGGGGGCGCCGGCCCCCCCCCTCGTGCCAGTCAAAGGGGAGCGGGGAGCGCCGGCGGCTCTCGCGCAGCTTCGGGAGTGGGCCCGGGCCCGACCCCAGTGGTCGGGGAGAGATGCAGGGCTCGCCGTGCCCGCAGGAGTGCCCTGGGGGGCCCGTGTCTGAGTGCCCCCCCCCTCCCCCCCAGAACTGGTTGCGATAGCTTAGCCCGCTCAGCCAACATGTTTGAGCAATCGGTTGGAATTCTGATGCGGGTGGGGGACTTGGCGGGCCGAGGAGGAGGAAGCGTGTCCAGCGAGTCCCTCTCAACCACTGTGACGGATTGCGGGTGAACGTCAAGGGGGAGGAGATGTGAACGAGCATGAGGAGCAATGGGAGTGTGCGGGGAAGAAAGATGAGGAGGGGATGCGGAAGAGAAATAGGAAGAGGATGATGATTCCTATTCGCACCCAAAGGGAGCGTCAAGTCCATATTGCCGCATGCGTTCGAGCCCCCACGTCACATCAAGTGAGATATCTATTGTCGCCCGCTAGGTTAAGTACTCGCTGTCATTGCTGCTGGCTGTGGTGAACCAGCTTAAACGCTCCGAGACAGAGCAGTGCTGGAATGCTACCGCTCGAGACGCCCTCCAGCAAGCAAGGCTTTATTTACTCTGGGTTTCTTACTAAGTGTGGGGGGTACCCCCCACCGGGGGTCAACCTCGCCTCGTCGTCGCGCCACGACGGGGGGGTCAGAGCGCCTTCGGCGCGCAGTGGCTGCCCGCGACGGGGGTCGATGTGGGGCTGTCGACGGGGGTGACGCCCCCCCGACGCTGAGTAAGAAACCCAGTGTATGCCTGGTTACTTTGGAGAACGGCACACGCATAAGCAAGCCACGCGACGGCCCTCAATCTGCGCGCCCTCGTCTCAGACGAGGACGAGGACGCGGGAACTGGAACAGGGAGAGGAAGAGGAGGCGGAGGACAGAGAAGGAGGGGCGAACCAGCAGCAGGGAGTAGAAGAAAGGGGACGGAACGACGAGGACACCCCTCCGGCCTGCACAGCGACGTTCTGAACCCCCGAGGACGAGAGCACGGCGATCGCCAGTCGAAGGGGCGTGGCGCCGCCCCCGCTGCCTCAGCTGCTGTCGCCTGCGCACAAGAATGCCCCCCCCTCGATGCGCGGCCCCCGGAACACTCGGCCCCTTCCCAGGGCCTCCCCTCTCCATCCTGGGTGCTCTTGCTGACGCCCCGGGG
Organism: Prorocentrum cordatum; assembly: GCA_963575745.1. Lineage (NCBI taxonomy): Eukaryota > Dinophyceae > Prorocentrales > Prorocentraceae > Prorocentrum > Prorocentrum cordatum. The sequence goes on along the minus strand of CAUYUJ010014331.1, from coordinate 181,572 downwards.
CCTGGAAGCAACCCCGCACGCTGAGGAGCCGACGCACCGTAGCATCCAAGACAGACGGGTCCTGAAAGGCCTGGACCCCGGGCCGGGCCTCCCTGGACCAGCTCTTCTCCCCGAGCCGCCTTCTGACAGTCCCGGAGCCCGTGAGGGCCCCAGGAAGCCAAACACGGCGAACAAACCTCAGGACCCGCTTCCCTCAGCATCCGCTTCCTTCGTTTGAGCAGGGACCGACCGTCCCGGCAGTCCTATAGGCCTACCACGAAAATTTCTCAGAACCCCAAAACGTTATAGTAACAAAGCCAATGCTCCTATAACAGAAAGCCGATGTGCTCGAACAAGACAGACTCCGCCCGAACTGTTCTGAGAACATCTCGTGGGAACCACAAGAGGTTCTTAGAACATGGTTTGGTAGGGCCACGGGCGAGCCAGGACGCTTCGCCGCTGCTTGAGTCAGGGCCCCGGGAAGCCAAACACGGCGCACAGACCTCAGGGCCCGCTTCCCTCCGCACCCGCTCCCCTCCCAGCGAAGGCCGTGGACGGGACCGCCCGCCGTGCTCTCCCCCGCCGACGCCCGGAGGAGGTCCGGGGAGGAGCCCGTGCCAGCGCAGCACACGGCGCGGCACGCGGCCCAGCGGCTCGGCAGGCGCACGCTTGGTGATGCGCCGGCCCAGCGGCCCCTCGTCGTCGTCGTCGTCGTCCTCCTCCTCCTCCTCCTCCTCAAGCGCCGAGGCAGTGATGGTGATAAAGTCTCCAGACGCAGCCGTTCCTGCTCCTCCTCCTCCTCCTCTTCCTTCTCCTCCTCCTCCTCCTCCTCCTCCTCCTCCTCCTCCTCCTCCCCCTCTTCCTCCTCCTTATCGTTGACCTCACCCTCCTGCGAGAGCGTCGCCTCCTGTGGCAGCGCATGGGAGCCTCCCATGTCATCTTGCTGCCTCTTGCGACTCGACGCTGATCAACGCTAAGCGGTACTAAATCGGCACTGATCGAGGCGGAGTCGGCGCTTCCACATCGATTACCAGAAGCTAGTGCACTCCACGGGCGGATTTTCGAGACCATACCAAGGCTCCCGTGGGTTGCCGCCGAAGGCTCCCATGCACCGCGCCGTGCGTGGAGTCCCTTCATGGAGTCCGCTCCCACGTGGTGCGGTGCATCATCTTTCGGCTCCGGGTCCGCATCCCGCGCGCGGAGCGCAGGCGGGCTCCGTCCCTCGGAGGCCTGGGAGCTGGAGGCCTACTCGTTGCGGATGGGGACGGGGTCGTTGATCATGTCGACTCCGCAGACGTACATGTCGCACAGCAGCCCTTCGGGCATCTCGTCGTCCTCTACAGCCTGGATGCAGAACCCGTAGTGGATCTGGCAGACAGGCAGCCTGCCACGGAACTTGCAGAGCATGCTGCGCGCAAGGGCGTTGAAGCCGCGCACGTCGATGCCCACCTCGAGCCACTCTCCGTCCGGATCCTTGACGATGTAGCCACAATTCGTGATGAGGCACGGCTTCCCGTTGTATGTGTGGAAGAGGTCCGGCACGTGCACGTCCTCCGGGTTGACGCACTTCGCCACCGCCTTGAAGAGGCCGCTCTGCCTATCCTTCTTCGCTCCCGGGACGACCCGCGAGGCGAGAGAGCGGCCCGGGCCGCCCGGCTCCCCGGGCGCCCCGCACGGGCCTGCGCAGAACCGCTGCCAGAGCTTCAGGCTGGGGGACAGGTCGCCTCTCCTGGCGGCAGCCAGCGCGCCCGCAGTGATGTGGAAAACGCCTACGAAGCTGCAGCCATCGTTGGAGGAAGGAAGAGCTGCATGAACGTAGACTGTTGATGGTGCGCGCGGATTTCTTGGATCGGCGCTGGGCCCCCCTGGCGGCGCCTCAGGCGCCGCCTCTGGCGCGCTCCGTGCGCCAGTGAGGGGGGTCCAGCGCAGATCCAAGAAATTCGCGCGCACCGTCAAAAGTTTGTGTTCATGCAGTTGTTCTTCTTCGACTCGTCTGCTCGCCCCAGGATGCCAGCATGGTAGGGGAGCATGAGGTTGATGCACAGAATCCGAGGCACCTCATACTCCTTCTTCCAATCCACCTGGCCGCCCGACATGTCGCCCTCTGAAGCTCCGGGCTGCGGGAGGTCGGACAGCTTGATGAGGCGGCCCATGATGTCAGTGATCCTGGCGTCTGCCTTGAGAGCGTCGCAGAAGATGCCCTCGTAGAGGCTGCCCGCCGAGTCGCACTTCTGGCCCGTCTTCCGGTAGTTCGGCCCGCAGCGCACGCGGAAGCCCTGCCCGTCGCCCTTCTTCCAGAAGAGCCCCTCGCTGGGCAGCCCGCCTGCCCTCCACTCGGGCAGCGTCCTGCCGAGCCACTCCACGCCGTGCCGCGGGCTCTGGCTCGTGCTCCCCGGGCCCTTGGCGGCGGCAGGGGGCAGCTGCCCCGGCACCTGGGCCCTCGCGCCCCAGAGCCTGTGGAAACCAACGGGTACCGACACCGCTGCTCCCCAGACCTCTCCCGGGTGCGCTCTGACCTGAATTTCGAAGCGAATCCAGCCGTGGCGACGAGGGCCTCACACGAGATCCCAAAGAGGCGAAAACGTAGCAGAGGTAATGGTATCGGTATCTTGTCCTCCTCTGAGAGCCACCCGGCCAGGTTCTCGCCTAGGATCCAGGCTGCGTACTGCTTAGCGTTGCTGGCCTTCCGGTACTTCAGCCTCGTCTGTTCCAGCGCCGCCGCGAAGAGCTGGTCGTGGGACCTGTGAAAGGTTCCCCAGACACTCAAACACACACACACAATGTACTCAAATGCGAGGATTCCCTTATGCTGTTCCATATTGCACTGATTTTCGTGTTCCCCTCCATTTGCCACAGTTCCTTAAATAATAATGAAAATCGACGGCTATATGTGTGTGTGTGTGTCTGTTTCTATCTTTCCTTCCTGAACCTGTCCCCCTCGTCGCAGTCGAAGAACGCGTCCCGGTAGAACGCGTCCTCGCCGAGCAGGCTGTTGTTGAGCTCGCAGCAGGACCGGCTGCGGCTGACGTCGATGGAAGGGCCTCAGAGGATGTCAAGGCACCCGTCCGCCACCCTTGCCACGTTGTCGCCTTTCTGGGCCTCCTGGGAGGCCCTCGTCACCACGGCTGGATTCGCCTCGAAACTCTTGCCAGAACGCGCCCCGGGAGAAGTCCGGAGGAGGAGGAGGAGGAGGAGGAGGAGGAGGAGGAGGGGGAGGGGGAGGAGGAGGAGGGGGAGGAGGAGGAGGAGGAGGAGGAGGAGGAAGAGGAGGAGGAGGAGGGGGGCAGCGGTGTCGGTACCTGTTTGCCCCTCTCGGGGCCGTCGCCGCGCGCCGCGCAGCAGCACTGCAGCTGCTGGCCCATCTCGCGCCGCGCGGGCCCCGGGCAGCGGCGGGCGAGGAGCGCTGCCGCGAGGGGCGCCCCCGCTGCCGCCAGGCCCAGAGAGCGGCGCCGCAGCGGGCGATCCTCGGGGCCCGTGGCAGGCCAGGCGCTCCCAGGCGCTCCTGCGGGACTCGACCTAAGCAGTGCTGCTCGTGTCTGGGGTGGTTTTGGGGGGCCCCAAGAATATACACCACCACCACGTCCCTTCCTCCTCTCTCTCCTCGATCCTCCTCTTCGTCTCCTCCTTCCTGGGAAAGGGAGGGGGTGAGGGAGGTGGTGGTGGTGTATATTGTTTGGCCCCCCATGGTTTCGTTGTTCCACGTCGCGCCTTCGTTCCGCCGCTGCTGCAAAACCAAGTCGAAACGAAATCGGCAAAAACAATTTGGATCGACCCCTGCGCTCCTGCGGCTTCCCGCGTGACTTCCCCCAAGACCTTGGCGGCGTGGTTGCGGGACGAAGCCTCCAAAATGCCTTCAGATGGCCCCACGATCGTAGGACCATCTGAAGGCAGTTTGGAGGCTCGCTTTGCCCCACAACGATTTCGAAACCGTTTTGGGGCTCGCTTGGGGTACTGTGGGGCCGTCTTGGAGGTCTAAGGAGGTTAGCTGGAGGCTAGAGAGGCCCGCAGCACTGGGGAAGCCAAGCTTGCACACGTGCGTGACTTTTGAACGCTCCACATTCTGGTCTCCAGAACCTCCAAGATTGCCCGAGAG
>CAUYUJ010014331.1:100000-167500 GCA_963575745.1 Prorocentrum cordatum | reverse complement strand
GCGTCTTCGTGTTTCGTCGATATGCTTAGGCGTTTGGGATCATTCATACGCCCTCATTGCAGAACACATGGGGGGGCGCATGGAGCCAATCCTGGGCCAACCTTAGGCCATCTTTGACTTTTGGGAGATGCTGTGAGGCCAGCGTAACCCTTCGAGTGTAAGGCGGGCGTGTGAGGTCGCTGGGGATGCGTAAGAGAAGTACGCTGGCAGTAGTACTAATGATTGTGAACAAGCCTGAACGAATTCATGTGGTTGTTTGAGGTGCGGTCGTTGGGTGCATATGGCCATGTTGGGTATGCCGCATGCCTAATCTACGAACCAGCTTTCAGTGATAGTCTCTTCAACAGGATCCCAGGAAACGTATGCTCAGACGTTTTGGGATCATAACCCTCCTGGCGGAGCCCATGGAAGGGCGCATGGCGCCGATCCCGGGGGCCCACTGTTCTGCCTGGCCGGGAACGCCAACGGCACTGCGTGGACAGCTGACGCCCTCCTCCGAGGCTTCCCAAGCATCGGGCACGGTGAGCAACAGCTGCGGCCAGACCTAAGTGAGGGCATGCTGCTTTGCCTCAAAGCGACCTCAGAGATGTTTGCCTTCTGTGAGCTCAGCGTCCTCGGCGAATCGAGCCGATCGAGACGGCGTGCTCTGCTCCAGCTGCCGCGAGCGGGAGCACACGTCCGCATCCATGGCCTCGCGGGCCAGGCCCTCGGGCCGCGACCCCGTGGACACAGGGCACTTTTTTCGTGGACGCCCCGCGCATCCACGGGAGCGCGCCCCGCGAAATCCAGGCCGCGAGGGCGCGGATGCGGATGTGTTCACTGCTCGCGAATTTGGAGTGGAGGCCCCCGGGGGCCCAAGCCTTTCGAGGCCCCAAAAGCCCCCGCGGAGGCCGCGAGGAACCGGCTCTCAGGAAGGGGCCCCAGGGCACACAAATGAAGACACACAATGAAAAAGATTCCCCATATTTTCACATACTTTCTGTGTTTTCGTCTTCCCCCCCACTTCCCATATTTCCGCATATGTTCTGGGGAATCGACGATTCATTGTGTCTGTGTGTGTTCCTTTCCCTCCTGCTCTCAGGATGAACGACCCGGGCCATGCGGGTGCACCATGCGGCAACTCTCTGGCCGGATCGCTCCGTGGAGGGCCCCAGGCCTGAGGTCGGATGAAAAGGAAAGCCGCCGGGTTGTCTCACCGCGTCCAAATGCGAGGGTTGGCCTGTCTTGGCGGAGCGCGAAAGGGGGGTAGGGGGGAGGGGGCAAGGCTTCTAAAGAAGGAGGTGTTGCTCCTGAGAGGGCGCCGGCCCCACACCTGCACACGAGGGCCCGCGCCTTCTGAGAAACAAGGGTGCATCTGAGAAGCCTTCCCCTTTCCCGCTGCTCGGCATGGAAGAAGCGGGTCCTGAGGGAAACGGGTCCTGGACACTGGGGCCTTCGGCATTCCTCCAGGACGAGTTCCTCATCCTGCTTTTCCGGCAGAGGAGGAGAAGAGAGGAGGAGGAGGGAGGAGGAGGAGGAGGAGGAGGAGGAGGAGGAGGAGGAGGAGGAGGAGGAGGAGGAGGAGGAGGAGGGAGGAGGAGGAGGAGGAGGAGAAGGAGGAGGAGGACGAGGACGAGGACGAGGAGGGGGAACGTGGAAGGCCCCGGGAGCCCGCAGACGGCGCAAAAACTTCAGGACCTCATTTCCCTCATGACCCGCTTCCCCCCTGGCGCCCCCCCCCTGCGCGCGGCTGGCTATCAGTCTTGGCAGCGTGGCAGTGCGACAATCGGAACAAGTGGAAGGACATGGCGGGAGGCTTGCTCGAGGACGCACGGGGCCGGGGTCAGCCCTAACCTGGGTCAGCCAGAGACGCGTGGACTCCCAGATTTCGACGCTCTGGTTTGTTCAACCACCAGTCTGTCCGAAATGTCGGCCCTCGCGGGGGCCGCTTTCGGGCCCCGGGACCATCAGAAATGACCAAGGGCAACAAAAAAACCCTAGTTCGGGAAGCTGTCGGGACCTCTGGGGCCGCGGATTGGAAGAATCGTGTCGGCGGATGTCGGGGATGGTGGATTGCCTGACCCCCGTTAGCGCTGACCCCCTTCACCTGCGCCCCGACGCGCATCTTGAATGTGTTGCCCGGTCGCATTTCAGCCCAGGCCGCGCTGGTACGCACAGCTACCGTGCAGAGGGCGAGGGCAGACGGGGGGAAGTGACGGGTCACCCTCCTCCTCCTCCTCCTCCTCCTCCTCCTCAGCCGCCGTTTCGCAGCGCGGGGGGGGATTTCGGCGCGCGAGGCGAGCCCGACGTGCTACCGCGTCCAGACGCGGGGCCGCAGCAGGGCAGGGGGCCGCGGGGAGGGGAGGGGTGGCATGCGTGGCGCGCGCGGGTGTAGCACAGCGTGGTGAGCGGCACGAACAACAGCATGCGCGTGGCCACCTACAACCCCATGCACGCCGCGTACCACGATAGGATCATTGACATCAGTACTGCTTTAAAGGACTGGGAAGTCATCATCCTCACTGGTACGAGCAATCGTGCCCTTGAAGACCAGCCAGCCCAACAGCACCATTTTGGACATCACTGGGGAGTGCAGCTTGGTTATAAAAAGGGCAGGTTGACGAGCACGGCGTGCGGGGTCAGTTTTCTTGTCAAAAGCAACTTGCCCACGCAATCCCTTCATACGGTGATGAGACCCCCCTCGGAACTTCAAGGTAGAGTAGCAGGCATCCGATTGCAGACTGCACAGATCGACACGGCGATTTTCGGTGTTTATTTTGCTCCCACCTCGGTGCAACGACATGGGGAGATAGCTCGTAAAATAACTAAGTGGCTGGATGACCAGATAGACAAGCTGGGGGTAAGGACCAACATCATCGTAGGTGGTGACGTCAACTCGGATTTCGGTCTCTCTCGGGACCGCGACGGCAGCGTTCACACTACGAAGAGTATCAGAACGGTCTCGAGTTCAGAGAGTTTTGCGAGCGCAACCAGTTATTCATTGCATCGGCCAGCAGTAGAGTTAATGACACTTTCTTCGGCCCCACTGGTGGACAAAGCCGTATCGATCACATAGCGTTCCCAGTCAATGCAAGACACCAGCTACGAGCGTGCGCAGCACTTACGACAGCTGGAAAAAGGTTGCAGACGATTAGAGCACGTGGCCATCGAGATCACGTTCCTGTTGGACTCGACTTGGACGTCAGTCTTTTCCATCATCGAAGTAAGAGACAAAAAGAGGAACGCCCAGAGCGCAGCGCCCTGATGAGATGTTTGACTAGAGGCTACAAGCGGAGAGACTTCTTCGAGAATGTTGACAAGAACTTATCGGAAGTAGGAGAAGACTCTTTTCAAAAAGCTCTTCTGCAAAAATCTCCAGATGCATATTGGGGCATCTTCGGCCTGTGTGTGCGACAGGCTCTACTAGACACGTTCCCAGAGCAGCCCCTGTACGTAGACAACATGTACGAGCACATGCGCGCGTACCGCATGCACATGTTGGGCAGGAGGAGGGAGCTGAGGGAACAGATGGTGGACTGCAAGGGGGAGGAGGAGTTTTTGGACGTCTGCGAGGATCTTAAGGAAATAGCAGCTTGCATGAAACAGATCAGAAAGCAGTACCTCCTTCGGAAGCGAGCGGATCTAGCAGGCCAAATTTGGAACGCGTATGTGGAGCAACGCTATTCGGACATGCATAAGCTGAGAGTACTCTACCAGGGCAACGGGAGGGGGCCCAAGCGTCGGTATTACTACAGTCCCAGAACAGGATGGAACAACAGAACATGGGAGGAGGAATTGGGGAAGGCGGCAAAGGATGGAGGATTGGCAGGTGTAGCTATAAACTGGAACGACGAGCTCAGTCACTATAGGTATGACTGTGAAGATTACGAGCTTGCTTATGTTGATGCTGACCTTCTCCATTTAGTACAGAAAGACCGACGATCGATGCTCAGATATTGCCGCCGAGCGGCAAAAAGACGTGCTTATCCCAGCTGGGGCCTCCCCACAGAAGCAGTGTGGCTACTCTTGCAGCCGAATGTCAACATGGAGTCTCCGAATAAGCTGAGCGAGATGAATGAACAAAGGCAGATTAGACATGCTGAAAAAATGGAGGAGGAGGAGGAGATGGAGAGATTTACCGCGGAGTTTACTTATCGAGTGGGCAGGAGGCTACTGGAAAAGATGGGGTGGACAAGGGGAGAGGGACTCGGGGCGCCTGGACCTGACGGCGCCGCTCGACCGCCAGAGGCACCGCCGGTGGGAGACTTGTGGCAGTTTCGTCGGGAGGAAAGGGCAGGATTGGGGAGTACGGAATTGTGCGCCGAAACGTACGCGTTTGAGAAGGTGCTGCAGGATTATCTAGTACACATCCGTCGATGCCAAGCTATGCCCCTTTGCAGCTACAGGTCCCTGAGCTTCTCGAGTGACAAGGCAAATGGCAAAAACAACATAAGTGGCAAGCGCATTATGCACTGCTATGATGCCTTCTCCATGGCCTGGCACTCGGGGATCCCCTATCGAGCTCAGAAGGTATGGACGCCTACATGGGCACAGGGGGGGATAGCACACAGAAGCAGAGAGAGCATCATCACCATCATCATGTGTAATAAGTGGAGGGCGGAGTGCAATAAGAAAAGTCTCATCGTGAGCAACTACGATTGTACCAACGCTTTCGCAGCGACAGAAAGAGAAAGTCTTGAGATCCAAGCTGAGGAACATGCATGCCCCGAGGACGTCCCATTTGCTATTGCGACGGTGCGACAGCAGACGATGACTATGGAGACGTCAGACGGTACATTAGACATAAGGTCCACACAGGTACTCAGATGGGATTTACTACAGCTCCTAGAGATTTTATCAATACCTACAACAAGGAGGTGGAGGAGTGGAGGATGGGAGAGAGAGCGCACGGAGAGCACAGATGGTTCTTTACTACAGATCCTCGTCACCCTGACCTACCCCCTATTGATACCCAACTGAGTGTGTTTATGGACGACATCACGAAGAGCACTGTCATTGAGGAGGGGGCATCGGCGGCTAAGGTCACCGAGATCCTGAACGGCAGCACGTCTAGGTTGGAAAGTTGCCTGGCCAAAGGGCAGTGGACGCTCAACCCTAGCAAAACTAACCATCTTCTCGATTTACGGGGGGCTCGACACTATCAGACAACACGCCGCTTGAGACGCAGTAAAGAACTAAAAGGTCAAGCCCTACGAGAGATGCGTGTATTAGGTCCGCACTTACCGAGTGAGCAGGGCATGTTGAGCGAGGTACTCAGGAGAAGTCAAGCTGCCCGACAGGCTTGGCGACAATGCGGGTGCTTCTGGACGTCCTCCACAGCCAAATGCATCCGACGTGCGATGTTTCAGGCTTTCGTAGTGGAAGCTGCTCTTAGTGGTTTATCGGCCTTCGTCATCCCTGATAAGTTTGTCAGCATCTTAGACCAGACCCTGGGGAAGTTGTTGAGGGTGCTATCTAAAGGAGAGATGAGCTGGGTGACGGAGGAGGGGGAGAGGCGGTGCAGGTCTACGAAGTACGTTTTCAGAGCATGGCAGATCCCCCGATGTGCAACGCAGTTGAGAGTACGAAGGATTCGAAACTACCTCCGCTGGGCGAAGTATCCAGATGATCATCAGGCGGTGGTAGCTGCGGTGTTCGGCACAGCTTGGATGGACCAGGTCCCCAGATTATCCGCTGATTTCAGAGTTCACAGCGAGTCGACCCCCTGGGCTAAACAATTCGTGACCGACCTCGATCATTTGGCATCCGTCGACCCCGAGTTCGCCGAGTGGTACCATGCGAGACGCGACGATATCAGCTTATTGAAACGAGGGAGCCCAGAGAACGACAGGTTTTTGAAAACGGACCCGTCGTACTTGAATGCAGTCGAGAGGTACGGGGAGGTGTCACCTGACCTAGAGGAGGAGGAGGAGCAGGCGATGGAGGAGTACCATAGACCCTACTGGTGTGATCACACGAAGGAGGAGGAGGGAGGAGAAAAAACGACCTGTGGCCATCGTCGTGAGGCGCACGGAGTGACACCTCTACTGAGTAAGATTATCATCACAAACCAGTGCCCTTGGTGCAGAAGCTGTTTCGTGAATAGAGCAGGTGCCTTGGACCATGGGCGCAGGGCCGCATTGAGGTTTGGAAAGTGCTTCGTCGATCACTCGAAGTGGAGCCACGATGTGCAAGTCCCTGATGATTTGAGTTGCCGTGTATGTGCTTTCTCGGCTCAAAACTTCGAGAGCTTTCAGGAGCACGTCCGACAACATTTGCCAGGACCACACTCAGTGGTGGAGGCTGCTGATAGAGGCAGCGGGGACGAGGATGGCGTGGAGAGTGAAGAGGGCGCCGCCAGGAGGAGAGCCTGGCCAAGAACGGGACAAGAAGGAGGCGCGACAAGAGGGGGAAGCTCGCGGAAAAGGCGGCAAGTCGAAGGACGGCGAGAGCACGGACATCAGGGAGGCCCTGGTCACCGTGCAGAAGCTGGTGCTGCGCAACAGCCAAGAGAACCGCGACATGATGAACGGGATTTTCGACTTTTGGCTGGTCCCAGGGTCGTCGGCCATGGTCACAGCAGGGGCCGACACAGGCCTAGACTACAACAACACGGTGAAGAAGTTGGGGAAGGGCCACGGACAGGGGCCGCCACACGTGCACATCGCGATGGCTGTGGTCGAGAAGGCGGTGGAGGTTCTCGACGAGCAGGACAAGTGGCAGGCGGAGAGCAAGCACCTGCTCCAGGAGTGGGTCGGCGCGGCCAGCGGCGAGCACGGGCAGAGGCTCGTGGACGCGACATTCAGCATGTTCAGGATCAAGAAGGCCTACCAGCGCGAGACGGACCTGGAGGAGATGTACAAGGTCATGTTCGGCATCAGGCCGCTGGTGGACTTCAAGGCGGCGCTGCGGCTGTCGGAGGCGTCGGCGGAGGTCATATCACAGGTACGCCAATTTCAACCAGCGCTCCTTCGAGAGGCGCTGAATCATGCGTGGTTCCTGCAGAAAGGGGTGATGCCGATGGGAGCGGGACCAAAGACAGAGCTGGAGAGGGTAGTAGAGGCACAGCTGAAGCAGCTGATCAAGCAGGGAACGCTGAAGAGGACCTAAGACGTAGGTACGGTCAAGTGGTGGTAGACATCGCACATGACCCGAGACGACAGCAGATGCTCCGTAGCATGGTGGCAGGTGGCAGTGAGCATGCAAGTAGGCTTTTGCAGCAAGTAAGAGAGTATCGCAGCGCACTGCACAATATGCTTCAATTTGACAATCTTAGACGCGATGCCGCCCCTGGCGGCAACGGCGCGCCTCCCAGAGAGGCAGCAGGCGCCGCTCCCGATAACGCATTATAGGGGGGAGGAGGCTCAGCCCCAGGGCATCCCCTAGCCAGCTAGGGATAGCCGCGAGGCGTTGTCGCCACCCTCCACTTCTTCATATCCCCCGCGGGATCTTCCTCGCCGACGGGGCATCGCGCGCGGTCATTGCACCGCCGCGTCGCCTCATGCCGTGGCGGCCTGCTGCTCACGCAGGCGGCCCAGCCTCCATATTCAACGGAGGGGCCTCCGCTCAGCTGCAACTTGACAGACTGATGGCCCCCAACTGAGCACCACCACCACCACCACCACCTCCTCCTCCTCCTCCTCCTCCTCGTATTCCTCCTCGTCTTCCTCCTCGTCTTCCTCCTCGTCTTCCTCCTCGTCTTCCTCCTCGTCTTCCTCCTCCTCCTCCTCTTCCTCCTCCTCCTCCTCCTCCTCCTCCTCCTCCTCCTCCTCCTCCTCCTCCTCCTCCTCCTCCTCCTCTCTCTCTCTCTCTCTCTATACATCCCTTCCAAAGGGGGACGAAACCCGTGGAGTGCACAACGCATGCAGCGCCCGCGCGCCTCCCCGCCTCTCTGAACTCGTCCACGAGCGCGGCATCGCCAGAAAAGCCGCAACGCGGCGGCCGCAACCATCCCAGCTTGCCTCGGTCAAGCCTCCTCCTCATGATGCGGCAGAGCCCCGTACGTGAGGAGGGTGCCCTCGACCAGAGCCCAAGCCGCCTCGTCCTCGCCATCCGCCTCGGGCGGGGCGAAGAGGGCAGCCACCTCAGCGTCCTGCGGCCAGAACGGGAAACCCCCACAGCGCAGCGCGGGCTGCGCCTCCAGGAGGGCCTCGCCCATCAGCTCCAGCAAACACCCCGGCAGCTCCCAGCGACGGCACTCCATGGCCGCAAATGGCCGAGCCACCAGGCCGTGCTGGTGCATTACCGCCGAGAGGTGCGGGCAGTGAATGGCCAGGACTTGGCCGAATGCCCTCTGCGCGCCGCCAAGGTCCGCCAGGTCGAAGGTCGTGAGCGCGGCTTCTGGCAACGCCACCAGAGCCGCTATAGCGTCCAGCTGCCACATGGCCGCAGCCACATTGGCCACGGGGGCAATGTGCAGCAGTAGTCCAGGAGCCCCAGCAGCAGCGGCGGCAGCAAAAAAAAGGTGCCAGCACGAATCCCAGCGTTCTCCCTCCGCAGTGCCTTCACCCAGAAATTGCTCACTCTGCCCGCTCCCCACAGCTGGTCTTGGTGCCGAACTGGCAAGCCACCTGATCCAGATGGGCGCTGCGTAGCCGTCCATGAACTGATCGGTGGTGCGACTGCCACTCCGAGCACGACACCTGCTTGAATCCGTGATACCCGTTTGTCAACAACAGCAAATATATAATCCTCCAGCTTCTGTGTCTGCGATGGTCCATTGCAATCAATATAGAAGACCGTCAAGTAAAAAAACGCCATTAACATTGCCCATGATGCCGCTGAAGTCATCTTCTGATCTAGGGCCCCAATCCAAGAGAAGCGCGTAGGACTACGCATGAGCACCAGCCGCAGGCGCGGAAGGCAGCAGCGGGTCGCGGACCCACTCCACGCGCGGCGGCACAGGGCGCCCATCATCAATAGCAGCCTGCCGGACACCTGGCAATGCTGGCCGAAGCTGAGCAGTTCAGCGTCGTCCTGTTGTCCGCTTCTCGGCCGCCCACTGCTTGTCCTCTGGCACTCTGCCACAGCACCAGCACCCATCGGGGTAACATTGGCCACGAGATATGCAAGACACGCTCCAACAGGCCGACGTAGATGCCGAAGAGGCCAGCACTGTCAACAAAACCCCCGCCACACCAGAGGCAGCCAACACCACCCGCGAGAAAATGAGCTGCAGCGTTGGGTCGATGCCTTCGTGCCCACCGTCCGCGACAACCAGCAACCGTAGAAAATGCCTGATCACATGCATCGCAGAAAAAAAAAACACTTCCGCCTGGGCCCCATCAGCTTCCAAGAGAAGGCCTGGGTATGTCATGTTGATCTTGCGGGTCATATACGTGTCCTTGTACCGATCCATGCATTGCCCTCGGAAAGACAACCGCGCCCCCCGTGGGCGCATGTGGGATATCTTCAAGTCCCTCGCGCCATAACGCATCCAAGCGGCAATGCCCTCAGCAGTGCGAAGGCAGTTCTCAGACGCATCGGCGCAGTGCCTCTGCAGCCAGAGAACATCCTCGGTCACGAGGGAAGCCCAGGACATCGGTGCACCGATGGTCGCGTCCAGGACAAGCCGCAGAGTAGCGGGGGCTGAGTGTGCCAGTCGCGCTACGTGCCTTAGCCTTCTGAACGTGGGTACATATGAAAATCCCATTCTGCTTAAAAGGGGAAATACTTCGGAGCCCGTCGCGCGCTTGTCCGCCAGAAAACTGTGTAATTGCGTTGTCGCCACGCGGCGTCCGGAAAGAAATGCGCGATTCACCTTCGCCACGCAAATCGCAAATCCGCTTGAAAGAATAGCAGCGCGCTGCACAATGCATCAATGTGCTTGAGCATGTCGTTGAATGCAATATCACGCTGGATAACCGACGCTCGGAGCGGACGAAGGGCCGCTGTGCACTTCTGATTTTCTGCGGGAGACCTCCTGCCCAGAACTGCCGTCGCCTGTGCAGATGCCTCCCGCGTGCTTGTAGGCTGCTCGATGGCGATGCGACCATTGGAAGAACTGTCCAAGGCCGATGCGTCAATCGTCACCACGGGGCGCTTTGCCAAAAGAGAGCCATCACCATTCGAATCTATCACGGCCGCAGTTTTTCATTTACCAAAGCGTAGATGAAAACCAGAGCCCGCCATGTGATTGCGCACAATACGCCCGAGGGTAGAAACCTGGTCTCGCACGTTTGCAGGGTCATAGCACAGTGGGCAGAAGCCAGAATCGCCAACAAAGGTCGAGTCCGTGAGGGCGTCGCTCGCTATGGTGAGGCCCTGTGAAAACACCTGGTTTTGACTCGTCATTGTAACCCGCGAGATGCGGGCAATGCCAGCTTCGAGCATGTCATGCTTGATGCCGCGAAGCAGTCTGGGAAATTCTAGAAGAGGCAATCCGCCAGTGGGTTCCCAGCCCTCGGACCTCTGAGATGCAATATTGCTTGTCGCCTGGCGCCGGTTAGTGCGCCAGCTCGTGCGCCTCCTTAAGTTGTGCCACCATATCGTCTCCAAGAGGGGCGCGCCAGTGCAGGGGCGCTGTCCAAAACTCGCCCCGCGTAATGCTCTGTGCCCGCTGGGGGGGGCCCTGCTCGTCGGTGCAACGCGTAAACCGCGGCAAAAAGGTCCGCGAACAAAAACGCCATGGCGATGCACTTCTTCGCCATGGCAATTTGGCACGGAATGGCAGCAGTAGCGCGCGCGACACCGCTGGTGCGATCCTCGGGGGGCCCGTTGTTGTCACGGCGTATTTCTGAATCAGAACATACGCAGCCGTCCTCATATGGAGCATATTGATGACGGAACGCCTCAGCCCATTCCAAGTCAGATGTGACGGGGGAGCCGTCTTGCTTGAAACGCTGCGGTAGAAGGGCGCGGTCGAGTCGTTCAGCCTGCTTGCCACTGAGACGCAATAACCTCTGAGACCAAACCCATTCATGGCGCCAGTCGCGCAGGATCGCGGGCGCGCCGGTCTCTTCGGCCGCCTGCGTGAGAAAATCTTATCTATCACGCCCCCAGCACCAGGTCAGCGCGCCAGCCGCTGCGTTCGTAAACCGATGAGCTGCCGCAAGTAATTCTTCAATTGTGAACTCCCCGGCCTGAAACAAATCACACGCCACCCCAAGCTGGAGCGCAGGGCCCTCCCACTGGAGCGGCGTGGCTGCGTCCTGTCCACGGCAAACGTAGACGAATGGCTCCAACTGCTCGGGTAGAAGGCGAGCGAATAGAAGAACTGGCCCACTGGACGACCGAAAGACAGCTTGCTGAGCACGTCTTACATGTCTGCGTAGCCTGACCAAGGCCATGGCCCCTCTCTATATATCAGGCCCCCGATGAGAAGACCGATCTTCCGCAAAGAGCTCAACCGTATACTTGTTGACCGCGTTGTTGAACTCCTGCACCTGCCCGCTCATATCGGCAGCCCAAGGTGCCACAGGTAAAGCGCCTAGTGCTTGTCGGGACTCATTTTGTCGAAGGGGGTCAGCGAGCTTTTGTCTGTCGAGCTTCGGCCGCCCAGGTTCTGGCGGAGTGTAGCGTCTAGCAACGACAACATCAACAACAACAACAAGCCAATGATCTGGTGACTTTCCAACGAAATCTAAGTCGGTCATGACATAGCAGCTCGCAACACAATCGTGCGTAGTTCTCTGCAGCAACGCGTAATCCAATCTGCGCGGCGCGCCGCACTTCGCACGAAAGGTTTCTGGATGCGCGCGCGAGAGAAACGCACTAGTGATCAACATGTCTCTCATTGCCTGGTCATCATTTGAAGCCCCAGCCCGTTGACATCCAGCTGGTCGCGAGGGCCCACATGGCCACATGCGTCTGAACCTTCCTTGCCCATGCGGGCATTCGCATCGCGCAAGACTATAGTTGGGGGATATTTGTCCAAGACAGCGCGCGCATATTTCACCGTTGCCTTGCATGCCGCGGTGGATCCATGGCGCCTCGCTTGCGATGAGGAACATGGGGAACAGAAACTGCGCGGGCCATCATTGGAGCCTGCAGTTGGACCGACAAGAAGCGTTCCACAGCGTGAATCACGTTAACATGCTTCGTCAACACCTTAAGAGGGCCCTTCTGGCCGCATGCATAGCACAGTTCCAAGTTGACCAAAGAGTGCGCACCCCAAGCCTGTAGGTACAGAGCCAGTGTTGACCGCCAAGAAGCCGTCTGTCTCAAACTTGCCTGTCGGATACGATGTCTCCTGAATACCTGCCAGCAACACCGATTCACCTTTTAGCTGTGGTCGTGGATGCCGTCCGCGCAGCCAGCCCCTCCGCCACGACCCAACTGCGCCCCCTCCGCCCCGACCCTTTTTACTTCGGCACGGTAGCGGTCCCACGAGCCAGCGCGCCCCCGGCACCGCGCCCCCCCCGCCGCCATCAGGGGGGCGTAAGGCCTGGGCACAGGGGACTCGAACAAACCCGACGAGGTCGTCAAACAAAGAACGATGCCGAGCCTGCATTTTGACGAGGCCCCCCGCTGCAGACATCCCACGAAACTCCTCCTCGTCAAAATTGGAGGCGCGGTCGTCAAAAAACAATGGCGAACCCGAGTCCTGGCAAACCCGGGTCTCACGCTCCCCCGACACCAGCCAGCGCGCCCCCTCCGCCCCGATTTCTTGATCCACCAGCCAGCGCGCCCGCTCCGCCCTGACCGCTATCTTTCGGCGCGGCACTGGTCCCTCCAGCCAGCGCGCCCCCTCCGCCCCCGCTGCTATAGTTCGGCGCGGCGCCGCCCCCCCCCACCGCAAGCCAGCGCGCCCCCTCCGCCCCGACCGCTAGATTTCGAAAAGCCAACCCCTCCGCCTCGACCCCAGCACGTCTCCTCCGCCCCGACCGCTAAATTTCGGCACGGCGCCGGCCTCGCCAGCCAGCGTGCCCCGTTCGCCCCGACCATTTTATTTCGGCACGGCGCCCGTCTCACCAGCCAGCGCGCCCGCTCCGCCCCGACCGTCTTATTTCGGCACGGCGCCGCCCCCCACCAGCCAACGCGCCTTTTCCGCACCGATTTTTTTACCTCGGCACGGCACCGCCCCCACCGCGCCCCCCGCACAGCCAGCCCCTTCGCTTCGACTCATTCGTTCTCTTGCACACGGTGTCTAGAGCTCCGATTTGTTTATTTCGACACGGCGCCACCCCCGCATCCCGCTCGCCACCTCCGCATCGCCCCGCCCACCCCGTTTGCCAGCCAGCGCGCCGCCTCCGCATTGCCCGGCCCGCCAACCAGCGCGCCCCCTCTGCCCCGATCCTTTGCTTTCAGCACGGCGCCGCCCCCCCCCCCGCCTCGACCGTTCCATCTGCTTCGCCCCGCTCACCAGCCAGCGCGCCCCTTCCGCCCGGATCTTTTCATTTCGGCACAGCACCGCCCCCCCCATCCCGCGCGCCCCCTCCGCACCACCCCGCCCACCAGCCAGAACGCCCCGTCCGCCCCGACCCGTTCATTTCGGCACGCCCCCCCTTATCCCGCGCGCCACTTCCGCCCACCAGCAAAACGCCAGCAAAAGCGGTGATCCGATTCTTTGATCGGCCTGGTCCGACTTCGACACGACCCGAAACGGCCACTCCGCTGAATTGCGCGCGTGAGTTCCCCATCTTCACCCAACCAGACCTCGCAATGGTGCGCCGACCCGCCAGCCAGCGCGCCCCTTCGCCCCGACTCCTTTATTTCGGCACGGCGCCGCCCCACCATTCCGCGCGCCTCTTCAGCATCTCCCACCCACCAGCCAGCGCGCCCCCTCCGCCCCGACCCCTCGATTTCGGCGCGGCCCCGCCCCGCTCCGACCTCTTGCGAACGCGTTTCTTTATTTTCGGCGATGACGGGCGTCCATGGGGGGGCGGCAGGGGGGGTATGACGTAACGCCACCACCCCGCCGCCTGGCTTCGGCACCGCATCTGCGCCCGCGCGCACGACGACGATGAGCGACGAGCGACGAGCGACAACGACAACAACGACGACGACGACGACGACGACAACGACGCGAGCAGCATCTAGGTGGCGATCTGCCCCACAGCGTCTGTGTACACCACAGTGCTCGCGTGAACCGCAACACTTGTGTACACCACAGCGCCTGCGTAGACCGCAACAGCCGCGTGCAACGCAACGCCTGCGTACACAGCACAGAATGCCTGCGTGCACCCCAGCGCCGGTGTACACAACAGAGAATGTGTATACCTCAGCAGCCATGTGCAACACAGCGCCAGTCTGCACCATACCGCTTACGTGCACCGCAGCGCCTGTGCACACCACGCCGCCTGTCTACACCACAGCATCCGCGTGAAACGCAGCGCTGGTGTACACAAGAGCGCCTGCGTGCACAGGACAAGTGGACGGAACATGTCGGTGAGGATCTGCTGCGGACAGCTAAACACTACGTCAAGGAAATGCTGATAAAAGAATGCGACGTTCTTCCGTCCTCCCTCCTCCTCCTCCGCCTCTTCCTCGTCCTCGTTTTCCTCCTCCTCGTCCTCCTCCTCCTCCTCGTCGTCCTCCTCCTCCCTCACGTTTCCACTCTGTTGTGCGGGGCGGCGCTACAGCGCAGGTGCGCATCTCAGCGTGCACTGCATAACGGCTTAGTGAATCAATCCACTTGGCTCTCGGACGGCCAATTTAGCTGGAGCCTCTGGACGCACAAAGAAGGAATTACGATGGTGCGGGCGGACTCCGGAGGACTCGTAGATTCCAGCGGTGCTCATTTTGCCACAAGGATTCTTTTCCAACTCCCAAGCAAAACAGTTGTTTTTTGTTGAATCCACAGGCGCTCCATTTTATCATGCGGATTCCTTATACACATTTGTGTAAAACAATGGGCACACGGTTGCAGTGGTGCACCCTGGCGCAGTGGTGCGCACAGGCGTTGTAGTGCATGCAGGCATTGTGGTGTAAACTGGTGTTGTGTTGCACACGGCTGATATGGTTGATGCACGCAGGCGTTGTGGTGTACACAAGCGTCATTGTGCCAACAAGCACTGTGGCACACACTGGCGCTGTGTTGCACGCGGTTGCTGTGGTGTACATCGGCGGTGTGGTGTACACACGCGCTGTGGTGTACGCAGGCGCTGTGGTGTACACAGGCGTTGCGGTGCAGATCGCCACCGACATGCTGCTGTTACCCGTCCTCGGTCATTCTCACGCACTCCCAGACGCCGCCGGCCCGAAACGTGACGTCATCGGCCCCCCCCCACCCCCCCAAAATGATTGCCGCCATCGGCACGGAAAGACAAAAAAAAGGCTCCAACCGCGTCCGCGCGCACGACGACGATGAGCGACGAACGACGAACGACGAGCAACGAGCGACGACGTCGAGGACGAGGACGAAGACGAGGACGAGGGCGACGACGAGGACGAGGACGAGGACGACGACGCCGACGACGACGCCGACTGCGGACCAGACACATAGTTGGATTCCCATGCGGACACCTATGCGGATCCCGATTCGCACAGCGGCAGTGCCCGGAGCGCGCTGGGGGGGAGCGTTGCGTCATAGGGGGGAGAAGGGGGGGCAGGGGCCATCACGCCCGTCATGCCCTAACCAAAAATTATCCCGGCAAAGCAACCTAACAGCGATGTGTAGAAGCATATGTGAAAGCATTCCCCTTAAGATTCAGATGAAAATCCAGTTGTCGAATTCTGCTGGTCTCGCAGTCGTAGTCGCATTCGCGATGACAGTCGCAGCGGCAACGGCAGTCGCAGTCACAGCCTCAGCCTCAGCCTGCCTCAGCCTCAGCCTCAGCCTGCCTCAGCCTCAGCCTGCCTCAGCCTCAGCCTCAGCCTGCTTCAGCCTCAGCCTCAGTCTGCCTTCAGCCTCGGCCTCAGCCTCAGCCTGCCTCAGCCTCAGCCTGCATCAGCCTCAGCCTCAGCCTCAGCCTGCCTCAGCATCAGCCTGCTTCAGCCTCAGCCTCAGCCTGCCTCAGCCTCAGCCTCAGTCTGCTTCAGCCTCAGCCTCAGTCTGCCTTCAGCCTCGGCCTCAGCCTCAGCCTGCCTCAGCCTCAGCCTGCCTCGGCCGCAGCATCAGCCTGCCTCAGCATTCAAAATGTGGCCCAGGAATGGAGTTCTGGGAACTCAAAGAACACGAAGTGGCCTACAGTTGGCTCCGGGCATCCAAAATGCGGCCCGGGAATGGAGTTCTGGGAAATCGAAGAGCACGAAGTGGCCTACAGTTGGCTCCGGGCATCCAAACTGTGGCCCGGGAATGGAGTTCTGGGAAGTCGAAGAGCACGAAGTGGCCTACAGTTGGCTCCGGGCATCCAAAATGTGGCCCGGGAATGGAGTTCTGGGAGCACCAAGAGCGATTTTGCGAGGATGTCCCAAGCGATTTCGGCTTCGGCGGCAGCCGCGGCGGCAGCCTGTCCGGGTCCCGCCCCGACCCCCCTGTAAAAAACTCTACTACAGGCCCTCTGCATTCTCTCACCTACCAGCAAGCGCGTTCCTTCCAGCCTGCGCCCCCTCCGCATCACCCCACGCACCAGCCAGCGCGATCCCTCCGCCCAAACCCTTTAGTCAATTCGGCATGGCACCGCCCCCTCCGCCCCGACTCCTATATTTCGGCACGGCGCCGCCCCCCCCAGCATCCCGCGCGCCCCCTCCGCGTCACCCCGCCCGCTAGCCAGCGCGCCCCTCCGCCCGACCTTTTCATTTCTGCGCGGCACCGCTCCCCCATCCCGAGCGTTCCCTCTGCATCGCCCCACGCACCAGCCAGCGCGCCCCCTCCGCCCCGATCCTTGTATTTCGGCACGGCACCGCTCCCCCTCCCATCCCGCGCCCCCTTCGTCCCGGCCCCTTTATAATCTTGCAGAATTTTGTTCTAGAGGTCGGACCTCTCTATTGTCGCTCGTCGTCCCCCTGGTCCTGGCCCTGGCCCCCCTCGCACCGCTAGCCCTGGCTCTGACTCCAGCCTCTTCCCCAGGCCCTGGCCCTGGCCCCCCTCGCGCCGGACCCTGTATTTTCGCTCGTCATCGTCCCCCTGGTCCCGGCATTGGACCCAGCCTCCCCCCTTGATCCTAGCCCCGGGCCCCATCGTCGTCGTCACCCTGGTCCTGGCTGTGGACCCAACCTCCCCCCCTGGTTTTGGTCCTAACCCCCCTCGCCCCGCCGGCCCTAGCCCTGGATCCAGCCTCCTCCCCTGGCCGTGGCCCCAACCCCCCTCGCGCCGGACCCTTTATTTTCGCTCGTCGTCGTCCCCCTGGTCCTGGCGTTCGACCCGGCCTCCCCCCTTTTGTCCTAGCCCCAGACCCCCTTCGTCGTCGTCCCCCTGGTCTTGGTACTGGACCCAAACTCCCCCCTTGGTTTCGGCCCTAGCCCCCCTCGCCCCGCTGGCCCTGGCTCTGGGCCCAGCCTCCTCCCTTGGCCCTGGCCCCAGCCCCCCTTGCGCCGGACCCTTTATTTTCGTTCGTCGTCGTCTCCCTGGCCCTCGGCCCAGCCTCCCTCCCTGGTCCTAGCCTCAGCCCCCCTCGTCGTCGTCCCCCTTGTCCTGTCCTTGGACCCAGCGTCCTCCCCTGGCCCTGGCTCCAGTCCCCCTCGCCCTGGACCTTTCATTTTCGCTCGTCGTCTTATCCCTGGCCATGGCCCTGGACCCAGCCTCCTCTCCTGGCCCTGGCCCCCCTCGCGCCGGACCCTTTATTTTCTCTCGTCGTCGTCCCCCTGGTCCTGGTCCTGGCCCTGAATCCAGCCTCTCCCCCTGGACGTGGCCCCGGGCCCCCTCGCCCCTCTGGTCCTGGCAGTGGACCCAGCCTACCCCGCTGGTCCTGGCCCCAGCCCCCCTCGCCCCGCTGGCCCTGTCCGTGCACTCAGCCTCCCCCTCTGGCCCAGCCTCGAAAATCAACCGCGCCTCAGGTGTCAAAAAAACTCATTCGAGCAGGTCTCAATCGACAACCGCTGATTCAGCGCCGCGGCGACCTGGCTCCGCCCGCCCCTCCTCCACCGCCTCCTCCCCCCCATCTTTGTCTCATCAATCCCCCCACCTCCTCCTCCTCCTCCTCCTCCTCCTCCTCCTCCTCCTCCTCCTCCTCCTCCTCCTCCTCCAATGTGCAAGAGCCATAGCACGCGTGCCACTTGTTCCCGTCGAGAGAAACAGGGGGGAGCATATCTAAAGACCTCATGAGGCTACCTGTGCCCTGTAACGTAGCAGCGCTTGCAGACGCCACCGGGAAGGGCGCACGATCTCGAGGTCACGTACAAACATTGGACAAACATTGGTCAGACATGGAATTCGTCCTCGTGTGGGCCATCCGCCACCGCCTCGTTGCACTTGCGCTTGCCTGGCCCACCCACCTGTTGGCTATACCCAGCGCTGGAGTCAACCCGAACAGGGCCAGGCAGCACCGGCGGCGGAGCGGCGGTGCCAACATCAGGCACGGGCAGGCCGCAGAACCCTGCCATGCGCTGGGCCTCGTGGGTAGCGCGGGCACGCGCGATGAGCGTGCGTGAGGTGTTCCCCACCTCTGAGCCCATGATCGCGTCAGTAAGCTCCTTCAGAATGGTGTCGGAAACGCCGTCGACCGTCGCCAAGACCGCATCGCACCCTTGTGGCCGAGTGAAAGAGTCCAATAACTCGGGCACGTAAGCTCAACGCTTCCGCGGCATCAGCCGCGCGTCACGTGCCGTTGCCTTTTTGCCCGAGCAGTGGGTCTGGCGCAGATGGGTCCGCGTCCGCGGGAAAAGGTGCAATAGTAATTGCACGACGTGGCGCTTGGATGCAATGGTTTGCGCGCTGGATGCAGTAGTTGCGTGTGGATGCAGTTGTGTTTCACATGCAATAGTTGTTGTTGCCCGTGCAATAGTTAGTGCCCCCCCGCAGTGGTTGCGTACCGTTGCACGCAATAGCACACACTCCATGAACGATGGCGCCTCTCACCGCCGAGCCATCTGCGAGAGACCTGCGAACTTCCATCTTAAACTGCCGCCGTGCTCCCGTGGTGGACCTGCGAGGCACTCACTCCCTCACGAACTCCGTAGCGCGCAGGGTTCCTCTGCGCCTCTTGACGCTACAGCGAAGCGCGCGGAGACGCCATGCACCGTGCCGCGGCCGCCCCACTCCCGGCTCCGGGTAAGAGTACAGTCGGGGCGCTGACCTAAGGAACACTACATAAGGAACGAGGCCCCTTTCCTCCAGACGTTGAACTTCGATGTCCCCTCGAAATCCTGAGCAGAACCAAGGGCGAACTGCAAAGCCACTCAGGAACACCGAGCCCCTCCCCAACCAAAAGGGTTCCTTCTTCAGGGCCCCGACTGTACACGGCAATGTCTGACGGCGGGAGATCTCGTGGACCTGCGAGGCAAGGGCACCCACCGCTGCAGCGCCCGCAGCCGCGGCGGCAGGCGGCGGCGCGGCGCCCCCGGCGCTCGGCTGGCGCCAGGCCGAGCGGCCACAGCCACGCATGCCTGGGCAAGGGGTGGCCTGCCGACGGGGGCCGCCCCCCCCTTGCGGGGGCGTCCAAGGAAGGGGGCGTCCAACAGGGGGGTCCGCAAGTGACGGCCCGAAGCATGTGCGCAGACGAGGGGGGGGGGGGGAACCATGGGACGTATCGAGAGAAGGCGACGGAGACGACCAAGAAGACGAAGGGGCCACGAGACTCGGGGAGATTTCGTGGCCGTGGCCATCACTGTCCCCCTCCAATCAGCACCCCCCTCCTGGCCTCCAGCGACCCTTGCGCTGCGGCGGCGCCCACCGCAAGGAACGCCCGGCACCGAGCTCAGCTGGCGGCGTCCTCCTCGCCGGGGCCTCCGTGGCACGAGCGCGACTTTGTCGCCGGGTGGGCGGGTCCCGCGGGGCCGAGCGAGGCAGACCGACGCCTGGTCTGAGCCCGAGAGGCCCCCGAAGCTGAGACGCTCACGCTGTGGAGCCCTGCGAGCCCAAGTGGTCACGCGCAGTTCTCTTCGCAAAAGAGGGGTCGAGCGCTACTGCTACCAGCTGCACAAACAAATCCCATCACTCCCTCCTCGTCATCTTCCCCCTCCTCCCTCCCGTCTCTCCTGACGAGTGGACGGGGGCGACATGTGGTGAGTGAAGGAGAATGGGCAGGAGCGGAGAGGTGCGGAGGAGCTGAAAAGTAGAGCACAGATAGGACGTGGGGTTTAAGTTCTCTACCGAAGACGACCATGAAGGAGGAAGAGAAGGACAAACATGCGGTAATGAGGATGCGGATGCTGATGCGGAGGCGGAGGAGAGGGAGGATGATGCGGAGGATGATGCGGAGGAGGATGCGGATGCGGATGCGGATGCGGATGCGGAGGAGGAGGACACAGGACCACCGCCGGTCGACCACCATCAGGGAGAAAAAGGGGAGGGAGGGACAGATAATGCGACTAGGACACAGGGGGCGAGGAGAGGGAGAGTCGACAAGTAGGCGGAGGAGGAGGGGCGAGGAGGATGGGAGACTAGGAGGGGAGATGAGGAGGTCGAAGGGGGAGGAGGCGGAGAGGCGGTGGACGAGAAAGGGAGGAGGATGGAGTGACGCGGCAGAGGGAGGAGGCGGGAGGAGGAAGAGGAAGAGAAAGATGCGAAGAGCTGATGACGAAGAGGGGAGAAGGGCGAGGGGATGAGGAGGGGAGGGGCGGAGGAGGGGCAGGAGACAAGGAGGGGGTGGAGGAAGAGGTGAAGGAAGAGAGGAAAAGCGGACGGAGAAGACGGAGCAGGATATTCCGGAACCGCAGGGGCACGACCACCTGCTAGGCATTGCTGGACGCTGGACCGCGCTCATACGTCGGTCCGCGACACCATAAAAGGAAGCATAACGCCGGGGTTCCCTTGAGCTTCCTGGGTGTGCATGCGGCGCGCCTGCTCGCACTCATGCAGAAGGCAGCTGCACACCATCACCGCGCCCGGCCACGGCCATCCGGGGCTCTGGCATGGTGTGTACAGTCAGGGCGTTGACCTCAGGAACCCTAAATAAGGAACGAGGCCCCTTTTTCCCACAAGTTAAGCTTCGATTTCCGATCGAACGCCGAAGGAAAACCTTGGACAAGCTGTGAAACACTCAGGGAACACCCAGCCCCTCCCCAACGAACAGGGTTCCTTCTTCAGGGCCCCGACTGTGCGCCCTCACTGGCCATGACCCGGAGGGCGTATGCACCATCGCGTGGCACAAGATGGCCCTGGCTGCGCGCGTCGGGAGCGGCCAAGAGGGGGGTGTCCAAGAGGGGGGGTGCAAATCATGACCGGCGGCATGTGCGCGGCCCAGCGGGGAGGCCGGGGACGTAATGAAACAAGAAGGGGCGCCATGAAATCTGGGGAAATATCATGGCCCGCGCCATGATATCCACCCCCCCCCTAGTCATCACCCCCCTCTTTTCCGCCCCCGAGCGCGGTGGTGGTGGTGTACACGCGCCTTCCGCGGAACCGTGGGGCACCAGAGCTCAGCACGGGCACAGACTTCAAGACGTCCGCCTGCTGCACACCTCCGAGGGCGCCGCCCCCCCTCCCCCACGCCGCCGGCCAGTGCCGCGGGCGGCCCGGCGTCTTCGGAACAATCGGCCGCCCACGGACGTCCGGAGCTCTTGTTCCCAAGGGCAGGCAGCGCGGCGAATTTGGCAGCTCGACGGTCCACTCTCCGCCTCGCGCTGGCACGCTGGAGGAGAGCAGGTGCCCACCTGGCGCACCCACGCCGGCACGCTAGGAGGAGAGCAGCCGTGCGAGGTTTTTATGCCTGCGCCTGTGGTGATTCTGGCTCCCTCGCACCAGCCACCTCTTACCCTGGCAGGCCGCGCTCGGACGGAGGCGCAAGGTCTGCCCCTTGCCGAGGCTGGCAGGCCAGGAGGGATAAAAAGCTAGGGAGCACAGACAGACAGGACAATGCAAGAACGGGGCCAGTGGCTTTGCAACAAGGTCGCTTTCTGAATCGCATGATGCCCCATCCACCGCCTCCTGCTGCACACAATAGTTGCTGGAAGAAATCCCCAGTACAGACAGTAACACCCAGCTAGGCTCAGTTCCTCAACCCTCTTGCGAGAACCAGCTTCAGAGCTTGTGTTGGTGGTCGTGATGGGGGGGAGGGTCGTGCTGGGGTTGTGCTGGGGGGGTTGTGTTGGGGGTGTTGTGCTGGGTGTCTGTCCTGACACCCCCCCCAGCACAACTCCGCGAAGAGTCCCCCAGCACGACCCCCAACACAACCCTCCAGCACAATACCCCCCCAGCACGAACCCGCCCCCCGCACACCTCCCCAGCACAAACCCAGCAAAACCACCAACGCTAACAACTGTGCCAGCCTATCACAACCCGCTATGTAGAATGAAAACAAGTTAAGACCCAGCACTGATTTTTCTCACAGAAGATGTGAGTGCAGTCATGCTTCTCTTCCCCTTCTCTTCCTCGACTGCTGCTGTTGGCAGCGCATTGAGAGAGTCTACGAAGGCGTAAGAGTCTAAGAAACCTACGCTGATTAGAGGCCCAGAAAGAAGGTTCCTCGGCCTCCAGATGCTCCTGCTCTTTATGCCATTGCTTGTCATACTCCTACTCATTGCTCTCCACCTGCTGATACAACTAAGCCTCATGCCCGTTCGACTTGCACATCAATGAGTTCACTCTCCCCTTTGTCCTGCTTTACTTCTCCACGCTGCACCTTGGTGACTTTGGAGACAAAACGCAAGAACCCAGCGATCCCAATTGGGGTTTTCTTTCTCACAAAGCAAGTCGAGGCAGCTCTGAGCAATGCAAAGTAAATGACTGCAAAACCTTGCGTGTCGTTGCTTGGCGTTGTGTTGCATGGTTTTGCATTGCTCGTCGTTGTTTGGAATCCTTGATCCGTCTGCTTGGCATTGCTTGGCAATTCTTGGAATTGCTCGGCCTTGCTTGGCATTACCATTCCTTGGCCTTGCTTGACATTACTTGGCATTGGCGTTGCATTGCTTGGCATCGTCGCTTGGCATTGCTTGGCATAGCGTGGAGTTGCTTGGTGAGGCTTGGCATTTTTTGGCAGGAGAACCTCGGGCAACCCCGAGAATCGCAGAAAAACACCGAGGAGCCCCAGGGGCCGACAAACCGAGAAGAACCTCGGGCAACGCCGAGGGCCGCCCGCCTTTGACGACGGGCCCCGCACCCACCGGCTCCTCTCACAGATCAGTGCGAACCCGTGGGGCAAAACCTCCAGCCGATCGGGGAAACGCCGTGGCCTGGCCACGCTGCTCCCCGTCGTGCCCGCTCCCGACGTGTGCGTCCCGACCAAGACTCCGAAACAACTCTCCGGCCGTGGCGACGAGGGCCCCCGGGAGGACCGGAGGCGTGCAAAGACGGAGAGGAGCCCGCCGTGCAGGGCGCCAACGAGCAGGGCTGGCCAGGGGCGCGCCCTGGCCAGTGGCTGCGCTTGGTTTTTTCCCCTGGACTGGGGGCGCGTGTGGCTCTCCCCGACTGCATCCTCCCCCCCCCTCCCTCCTCCTCCTCCCCTCCTCCTCCTCCCCCTCCTCCTCCTCCTCCTCCCTCCTCCCCTCCTCCTCCTCCTCCTCCTCCTCCTCCTCCTCCTCCTCCTCCTCCTCCTCCTCCTACTCCTCCTTTGCTCGTTTGCTTCATGGTGCGTAAACACGTCGCGCTCTTCTGAACGAAGAGGTCGCGTTGTGGACCCGTAGGGCATGATGTAGGAACGCGCCGCATGCTAGACAGAACCGTACAAAAGCTGTGTCCGTGCAGCCATAACGCGAGTGCCCCTAGGCATGCGTGGCATGGTCAAGGCATCCTGCTTCTCCTGCTCCTATTCCTGTTGTTCCGCCTCGTCCTCCTCCACGTCCTCCTTGCGGCCGCTTTGGGACCGTCGTGGAGAACTCCAAGATGGCCCCAAGAGGGCCCGAAGACGGCCCCAGAGGCCTCCAAGACGCCCAAGATGGCCTCCGAGACGGCCCTGAAGCACCCCAAGAGGATCCAAAGTCGGGTCAGAGAGACCCCAAAGACGGCTCCCGACGGCGTCTTATGTATGGGCCAGGAACGCTCTGAGACAGCCAGAGAGGCCTTCGAGACGTCCGCAACGGCCTTTTAGAGCCCCGAGGTGACCCCCAAAAAGCCTGCGAGAGGCTCCCAAGAAGCTCCCAGGAGACCCGAAAAGTTCCGCAAGAGGCCCCCAAGAGGTCGACCCCTCCTCCTCCTCCTCCTTCTCCTCATCCTCCTTGTTCCTCCCTCGCCTCATCATCCTCTTCCTCCCCCACGTGTTCCCCGAAGGGCTTCACAACGGCTGGGGGAACGCATGGTCCAATATCGTCGCCAAGCTTTGCCTACACGATTGGCCACATAGGCGTATCCTACAAGGCAGGGGGCGGCGGTGATTCGCCGTAGGCGTCTTCGATCCGCCGCCCCCTGTTGGCTTGCCACAGGGGTGCACGGCGTGCCGAATAACTGGCAAATGTTCTGTACTATTCTAAAAAACTCCCCGTGGGGTTTCGGCCCAGACCGTCGGCCACCCGAAGAGCTCGGGAAAATTCACCCCTCATTACCCGAATCGCGTTCAAGACGGCCAAGATGGCCCAAGATGGTCTCCAAGACGCCTCCAAGATTGCCAAGATGGCCTGGAAGACGGCCCGAATATGTCTCCAAGGCGGCCACGATGGCTTCCAGAGAGCCCCAAATGACGGCCCAAGACGTCCCCCAAGATCGCCGCAGAGGCCTCCAAGATGGCCATATGACGGCCCAAAGAAGCTCTCAAGACGGCCCCAAGGGGCCCAGACACGTCACAAGAGGCCTCCCAGACGCTGAAGATGGCCTCCTAGACGGCCAAGATGCCTCCAAGAGAATCCGAAATGGCCACAAGACGTCCCCACAACGGCCCACGATGCACCCGAGACTGCCTCAGACATGGCCCAGGACGGCCCAAGAAGCCACCAAGAGGCCTCCACGAGGATATACAAGAAGGCCCAAAGGAGCCAGAACCATGCTTGGATATGCCTGAAGGTTGATGGCGGTTGCTCCGGATCGGCCTTCCGACGGCCTTCCGACGGCCCAAGACGTCTCTCCAAAGGGCGACCAAGAGGCCTCCAAGATGGCCCCATGACGGCCCAAGATACCACCAAGAAGGCCACAAGAGGAGCCGAAGACGGCCCAAGCGGCGATTCCCAAGATGGCCTCCAAGACGGCCAACATGGTCCAAGACAGCCCAACATGGCCGCAAGATGTCTCAAAGGCGGCCCAAGATGCATCCATGATCACAAAAAATTACCTCAATATGGTCCAAGATACCCCCAAGAGGCCTCCTCCAAGATGGCCCAGGTGGCCACCAAGAGGACATACAGGAAGGCCGCCCAAAGGCCCCCAAGAGGCCTCCAAAGTCCCCCAGGACGCTCCCAGGAAGCCACCAGAATGGCCCAGAAGGCTCCAAAGATATCGCCTCATCCTGTTCCGCTTCCTCCTGCTCCTCTTCCTCATCCTCCTTTTCCCTCCTTCTTTCCTCATCCCCCTCTCCTTCCCCCACGTGTTCCCCGACGGCCCAACGTTGCCCAAATGTTTGGCCAAATAGGACTATCCAAGACAAGGCGCGACGGTGATTCGCCGTAGGCGTCTTCGATCTGTACAAGTCATGTATAATCAACTGTCACATGCACGTGTGCGTTGACGTATGGACTGAAAACCTGTATATATGTATACACAATATATACTAGATCCGTCGCGCGCGCTTAGCGCGCGCTCAAGTTCTATAGGCTGGATGGTCGAACGCTTGGGGATCTCTATTCCATGACACTTCTTAACCAGGGCTTCCAAAAACCACGAAGACGGCCCAAGTGGCTTCCACGACTTCCTACGGTCCACCCACGACGGCTTAAGACAGGCCCAACATGCACTTTGGGTGCCATCTTATTCGCCGCGTCTGGACGCAGCCGGCGGAAGAGGGAGGAGAAGGGGAGGTGAAGGGGGTCCCTGGGGGAGAAGGAGAAGGACGAGGAGCTGAAGAGGGTGGAGGAAAAGGCAGAGGAGGAGGTGCCGGAGGAGGACGAGGAGGAGGAATGTGAGATTTCCTTGTTTTGCAAGCGCAGCGAAGCTGCCAGGTGAACCTTAAGACAACTGGTGGAAATCCCGTTTTCTCGAGTGCCCTCTGGGCCTCTCTCGGCGCTCCTCTGGGCCTCTCTGGGGCCTCTTAGGGGACCTCTTGAAGCCTCCTCCTCCTCCCTCCTTCCTCCTTCCTCCTTTCCCTCCTCCTCCTCCTCCTCCTCCTCCAGGGGTCTCCTGGGGCGAAGATTTCGGGTTCTCGGTTCACGTTCCCGATCTCGGGCCGCGGTTGGGGCCGTCTCGGGCCATCTTGGACGTCTCTTCGGCGATTTTGGAACCTGTTGGGCCGTCTTGGGGCGATCCTCGGAGCCTCTTGGGGCGTTCTGCAGCGTCTGGAAGCGGAACAGGCGGAAACACCAAAATTGTTCAGAAACCTATGCAAAAGAAATGTTTGTTGCCCTCTTCGAGCTCTGCTGGGAGACCTCTTGGAAGCCTCTTGGGTATCTTGGGGGCCCTCTGGGGCCGTCTGAAGGCCGTCTTGGACCATCTAATTGCCTTTGGCCCATCCCGCTACCCTGCCTGGATTATAAGGCCTGCTGGAAGTTTGTTTGGAATTCGTGTGAGGCCTCCTGGGGGGCAATTTTGTGGGCCTCTTAGGGGCCGGTTGGGATTCTCTTGGGGCCTCTATTTGGGCCTCGTTGGGGCCTCGTGGGACCTCTAGGGGGCCTCTAAGGGGCCTCTTTGGGCTCTCTTGGGGGCCTCTTGGGGCCTCCTGGGGGCCTCTTGGGGCGGAAGGCTCGAATTGTCGGTTTGCGTTCGCCCAAGTGGGCCCCTCTTGAGGCCGTCTTGGGGACCACTTGGGCGATCTTGGGCGCCTCTTGGGCCGTCTCGGGCCACTCTTGGGCCGTCTTGGGGCTCTCTTGCGCCGTCCTGGCGCCCTCTCTGGGTGCCTCTTGGGCCGTCTTGAGCTGATTTCTGGGGCCTCGTGGGCTGTCTTGGGCCGTCGGACGCACGAAAAAGCGAGAATACGATACACCTTCAAAAGCCTGCAAAAAACTACTGTCGTTCGCCTCCTGAGGGCCTCTTGGGAGTCCTTTTGAAAGCATCTTGGCCGTCTTGAGGCCCTCTTGGGCTGTCTTCAAGCCATGTTGGACCAATATTGAAACGCTCTTGTGCGGTCTTAGGCTCTCTTGGGGCGCTCTTGAGCCATCTTGGCGCACTCTTGGACGTCTCTCGAGCCCTCTCGTCGCCCATCTTCCCCTCCTTTGTGACGCGCTCCGGCGCCCCCCCGACGGCCCCAAAACGGCCGGGTACCGAATCCGTGAACTCCAGGGCACCTGGGACCCTCTCCCTGTTGATGTGTATTCTCCCCAATCAGCGCTTGCACTGAAGGGGTCCTGGCGGAAGTTGAATGATTTGGCGAAAATTTCCCGCCGATGTTGGTAGCAGGCTGGGTTCCCGGGTTCCCGGTCATTGGTTCTGGACCGAATTTGGTGGGTTCTGGGTTCCCGTGCTCCTGGGTTCCCGGTCGATCTCCTCAGCGAAGACCATCCACTGATTGGGGTTTTCGCTGGTGTAATCTCTCTCTCTCTCTCTCTCTCTCTTTTTCTTTCTCTCTCTTTATATATATGTGTGTGTATACATATATATATATATATATATATATATATATATATGTTATATATTATATGTATACATATATATATATATATATATATATATATATATATATATATATATGGTCGACCCCCCCCCAGCACCCCCAGACCACCCAAAAACAAACGAAGCACCAACTGATCGTGTTCTCCTCCTCCGTTTCCTCCTCCGTCTCCTCCTCGTTCTCCGTTCCTCCT
Source organism: Prorocentrum cordatum (assembly GCA_963575745.1). NCBI lineage: Eukaryota > Dinophyceae > Prorocentrales > Prorocentraceae > Prorocentrum > Prorocentrum cordatum. Next base: position 139,789 of record CAUYUJ010014331.1, on the reverse strand, counting down.
CCTTCTCCTCCTCCTCTCTCCTCCTCCTCCTCCTCCTCCTCCTCCTCCTCCTCTTCCTCCTCCTCACCCTCATCATAGAAACCCTGTACAAACACAGATAATTCTGATATATTTGATGGTTTTCTTAAGGAAACCATGTAAAAACACATATAATTCTGATATATTTGGTGGTTTTCTTTAGGAAACCGTGTAAAACACAGATAAAACTTATATTTTAAGGTTTTCTGGAGATGGCGCCCCCCCTCCCCCTCCTCCCCGTCCTCCTCCGCCCCCTCTCAGGGACAGTGTGCCAGGCAGGAAACCCTGTGAAAACACAGATAATTCGAATATGTTTGGTGGTTTTCTTTAGGAAACCCGGTAAAAACACAGATAAAACTGATATGTTTGGTGGCTTTCTTAAGGAAGCCCGGTAAAACCACAAATAAAACTGATATTTTAAAGTTTTCTGGAGATGGCGCCACTGTCCCTGAGGGAGGCGGAGGAGGACGGGGAGGAGGGGGAGGGGGGGCGCCATCTCCAGAAAACCTTAAAATATAAGTTTTATATGTGTTTTTACAGGGTTTCCTAAAGAACACCACTAAATATATCAGAATTATCTGTGTTGTTTTACAAGGTTTCCTTAAGAAAACCACCACACATATCAGAATTATCTGTGTTTTCACAAGGTTTCCTGCCTGGCACACTGTCCCTGCTGGGCCCCCCTCCTGGGCCCCCCTGCCGGGTCCCCTCCTGGGTCCCCTCTTGGGCTCACTGCTGGGCCCCCTGCCATAACATAAACCTACAAATACGGAAACTAATATTTTTGTTTCTACACTTCGCCTCTCGGGCTTTCCTGCTGTTTTTTTGTACATTTGAAACAGCCTGCGCCCGCGGCTGGCCCCCCCCATGGCCCTCCTTTTTTTCCCCAGGGTCGTCGCCGCGGCTCTTCTCCTGTACGTAAACATATAAATGCAGAATCTAATATTTTTTTGTCTGCACTTTGTCATTCGAGCGTTTCTGTCGTTTGTCTCCAGTTGGCTTCGGCCCCATCCGAGACTGAGGCGAGCGAAAAACAAGACGCGCAACGCCCACCCTATGGCAATTTACAGTTTACAACCCTGCAGCGCCCGCTGGCGGCGGCAGTTGAAATCCGCCTGCCCCCACGCCTCAGCGGCGCGCACTTTATCGATCTCCTTCGCTGGGAAAACAATACGGAGGATGGAGGTAATCAAACAGACGAAAAAAAGAGATGGAAATTGGGGCATCGGTGGTGTCCTCGTTTTTTTTTTCCTATCTGACATCCTTCCCGTCCTCCTCCTCCTCCTCCTACTCCCCCTCTTCTTCCTCCTTCTCCTGCCTGTTTTGGCCCCGCCGACTGTCCTTGTTCAGCCCCTCCAACTTGATGTTGTATTTTGCGGCCAGATTGGCCGCCTTGAAATGCTTCTGGTTGTTCTTCAAAAGAAGCGCCTTTTTCAAGTCAGCGAACTTCCCGTCCTCCTGTTCAATTTCGTTCTGCGTGGGCGGGGTGAAGCGCACCTCCCCTGCGGCCTTGGAGCGCACGACTGTTTTTTTGTTCTTGGTCGTGCACTGCTCCCACTCGCCCGCGCGGCTTTGCTGAAGGATCTCCTCGTCGAGCGCCCTTTCCTCGGGCGTCTCCTGCAATTGGTCCCCTGTCTTTTGCACCTCGGGCCCGTCCTTCTCCACCTCCTTGCTCTCCTCCTTCTTCACCTCCTCTGCGTTCTCGTTCGTCTCGTCGTTCTGCTTCGTCTCCCCCTTGCTCTTGTCCACCCCCTTCCCCTCCAGGTGCGCGTACCAGCAGTTGTTGCCTCGGTAGCAGAGGCCCTGCGCGAACTTGCGGCAAGGTTCGCGGGGCTTCTTCTGGGCCCTGTGGAAGAAGGGGCAGTCGCTCCCTTTGATGCAAATGGCGTCGTTGTAGAACCAGCACGCAGGGCGCCAAGTGGATCTCTGCGCTGCAGCCTTTTTGGCTTCCAGCCTCTCCTCCCAGGAAAGCTCGTTGTCCTTCGTGTCCTCGTTCTTGTCCTCCTTCCTGCTCTCTGTCTTGTCCTCCTTCCTGTCGTCCTTCTCGTGCGCAGGGCGCCAAGCGGAGCTCTGTGCTGCAGACTTTTTGGCTTCCACCCTCTTCTCCCAGGAAAGCTTGTTGTCCTTGTTGTCCTCGTTCTTGTCCTCCTTCGTGCTCTCTGTCGTGTCCTCCTTTGTGTCATCCTTCTCGCCCCCCTTCTTGTCCTCCTCCTGTTTCTTCCCCTTGTTCTCCTTCTTGTCGTTTTCGCTGTCAACCTCCCCGTCGTGCGCCAGCTTTGCTTTTTTGAAAAGTGCCTGCTCGTCCTCTGTGTTGAAATACCATCCGTTCTTGGGCTTGAAGGTCCGCCCTTGTGCGACTGCCTCCGCCCACTGGCGCTTCTGGCGGGTGATCTCCTTCTGCGTAGGGGTTTTGGTGCTCTTCTGATTATCGGACATCGCAAAGACGTTTAGGAGAAAAGCAAAGCTGCAGCCAAAATCGTGACCTCCAGGGAGAGAGATAAAGAGAGGGAGAGAGAGAGACAGAGAGGGAGAGAGAGAGCGAGAGAGAGAGAGTGTGGAGAGGGTGGAGAGATCAAGGAGAGGATGCCCTCCAGTCCGTGGTTTGGGGGTGCTGGGGGGGGGGGGGGGCGAGCTATATCTGGTCGACCCCCCCCCAGCACCCCCAGACCACCCAAAAACAAACGAAGCACCAACTGATCGTGTTCTCCTCCTCCGTTTCCTCCTCCGTCTCCTCCTCGTTCTCCGTCCCTCCTCCTTCTCCTCCTCCTCTTCCTCCTCCTCCTCCTCCTCCACCTCCTCCTCCTCCTCCTCCTCCTCTTCCTCCTCCTCACCCTCATCATAGAAACCATGTAAAAACACAGATAATTCTAATATGTTTGGTGGTTTTCTTAAGGAAACCATGTAAAAACACAGATAAGTCTGATATATGTGGTGGTTTTCTTTAGGAAACCGTATAAAAAAAAAACACGGATACAACTGATATTGTAAGGTGTTCTGGAGATGGCGCCCCCCCTCCCCCTCCTCCCCGTCCTCCTCCGCCCCCCTCAGGGACAGTGTGCCAGGCAGGAAACCCTGTGAAAACACAGCTAATTCTGATATGTTTGGTGGTGTTCTTTAGGAAACCCTGGTGAAATATATGTATATATGTGTGCATATACACACATATATACATACATACATACATACATACATACATACATACATACATACATACATACATACATATACATACATACATACATACATATATATAATATATATATAATATATATATATATATATATATCCGCCGGCCCCCTTCAGGGGCGCAAGGCTGCGAAGGTGTGTGCGATCTGCTGTCATGCGTCATGTGTTGTCATTTGTTGTTTCGCCTTTGTCTCTCCAGTCCTGTTTCCTGCCTCCTGTTTACTGTCTGTCAGGGGGGCCCCGCCGCGCCACCAAACCGCCGACGAGGGGGGGGATTGAACCTCAAATCCTGGCTGCTCTGGGCCACCCCAAGATTCTCATGGTGACGACACCGCGCGGCCAGAACGGCCCGAGAGGCCTCCGAAATTGCCTGAAGAGGCTCCGAAGAGAGCCTCAGGAGGCCAAGAGGGCCCACGACGGCCCCAAGACGGCCCAAGATGCTCCCAAGACGGCCCAAGAGGCATCCAAGAGGTCTCCCAGGAGGGCCCCACGAAGCAAAAACCAACGATTTCCCTGACGTTGGTGGAGGTTTTTGGCTTTCTCGCCTTTTTGGCTTTCCGACGCTCCGACACGGACCAAGAGGTTCCCAAGATCGTCCCACGACGGCCCTAGAAGCTCCCATGACGGCCCAAGAGGCCCCCAAGACGGCCCAAAGACGGCCGAAGAGGGCTCCGAGACGGTCCAAGAGGCGCCCCAGACGGCCCCAAAGGGTCTTAAGACGGTCCCAAGAAGAGGCCCAAGAGGGAGTCCACGAACCTAAAACTCGACCTTTCTGCCCCGAGAGGACCCCAGGAGTCCCCAAGAAGGTTCCAAGAGGCCCACAACAGGCCCGAGGAGACCCCCAAGCGAGCTAAAATATTGTTTCCAAGAGGCCCCAAGGAGACCTCCAAGAGGCCCCAAGGAGACCCCAAGAGGCCCCCAAGCGGCCCCAAGGAGACCCCCAAGAGGCCCCAAGGAGACCCCCGCGCAGCCGCCCGCACTGGTAATAGGGGTGCTGGCGGCAGAGGGCGAAGCCCTCAAGATCTCTCTCTCGATATGTAAAATAAAACTATATTCACATATACGTTCACACACGTGCACATGACGTTTGTCAGTATCTATATATATATACATATACATATATATATATATGTAGACAAAAAGGGGTCCAGGAACGATCATGCCAACGATTGGTAACCATCAAGTGAGCGAGTGCGCCCGCTCCATTTATATTTGTTCCTTCCTCCGCGATCTGCGTTTCCATATGCTCACGTAGGGAGAGGACCGAAGCCTTCAATGTACCTGCGCGCGCGAACATGTCGCACCATGAACTACAGCGGCGACCACTACGGCCAGCTCACTGGTGCCCCAGCGACGGAAATACTCACAAAGGCGATCCGCCGATGGCAATGCCGCCGTCAGGGAGGCGAGGAATTTATACCCGTCCGCTCGCCACCGTCTTCCACCTCCTCACTCTTCGACACATCCTCGGCCCCTCCTCCTTTTCCACTGCCCCTCTTCGAAGGCGCGGCTCTAATTGAAGTGCCATGTGCAACCTGCCCACGGAGTCATGCGCCTCGCGGCAGAACCACGACCTCAGGAAATGGAATTGGCGCCACCGGTGATGACGCCACAACGCACTGCCCAGCTGCTTAGACAGACAAGCGCGCGCGTGCCCCAGAACCTGCGCGGCGGAGCTGCTGCCCAGCGGCGTGGGGAGGGGGGGCGGAACCCACGGGGAGGGCTTTGGAAGAAGACCAGGGCGGAGCCTGGGAGGGAGAGGGAAGGGCCTGGGGGAGGACGAACGAACGAACGAAACATGACAACTACCCCAGCAAAGCACCCGAATAGCAGCAGCTAAGGTGTGTAGATCTCAGGATGTCCCACAAGTTCAAGCCATGATGATGACATTGTTGATGAGAACGCCCGCACAGGCTGGGCACATGCCGCGCACATGCCCGCACAACGGGCGCACATGCCGAACCAAGAGCGCAGACACATACCCCGGAACAAGCAGCAAAACATGAGCCGTGTACGTAAAACAAGCGCGATTCGAGCCACAGGAGAAGGGCAGTCTAGAGGAATAGACGTAAACACACATCAGGTTTCGAGCCCCAGGAAAAGCATCTCAGCTGAAACCAAGCCAAAGCACCATAGTGAGTCGCACTTCTGAGCCACACCGAGCCAGAACAGGATAGCGAGTTCCATTTCTGGATCTGCGAAAGGTGAAATCGAGCTAGAACACGACAGAGAATCGCATTTCTGGAACAAATCGAACCAGAACACCACAGTGAGCACTGCCAGGCCGTTCTGCCGAGCCGCCGCCAGACCTTGGAGATGCCTCCCCCGGACCCCCCCTGGTTGGAGATTCTGGCGAAAGAAATTCGTGATGTTCATCAGAACGCTCTAGCGAAACGCTTTCAGAGGATAAGAAGCGAGCTCTAGAACACAGCTTTTGCAAGAAAGTCAAGCCACCTGATGAGGGCGGCGGAGAGGATGACGAAAGAACGAAAAGGAGGAGCGCCCCCCCCCGTCCATCGCCGACTGAAGAAACCATGTGTTGTGGTCAGCGGGGGCGGGAGCAATCGCACCGCGACCGGAGCCGCAGCCGCGTTGCGGGAGCGCGAACCCCCCCCGAGAGAGAGTGCGAGGAGGCGAGCGAAGGAGGGACGGCAGCGGAGGCAGGCGAGGAGCACGGCACGCTTACAGAGCGAATCTCTGCAGGTGACGTGCAGCGGCCACTGGCAAACTCGGCACGGACCCCAACGGTGCTGTTGTTATCCCGAGTGTGTGCTTGTGAGGGCTCTGACGGGCGACCCATACGAATCCCCGACTTCGTCAGCAGTTTGAATGAACCAAATTCGAGGGCCATCTGAAGGCCCCCCGGGGGGGGGCCTCCCCGATCTGATTTTCCTGAGGAGAGTCGGGGATAGGGGGCGAGAAGTCGACTGCGAGGGTCTCCAGCAGAGGAAGGGCAGGAGGAGGACAACGAGGCCGTGGCAGGGCTGTCCGATCCAGGTCAAGTGCCCGAGAAATGCTCGTCGGCCCAACTCCGACACCTTCCAGAGCGCCCCAAGAAGCCTGCGCCGCCTCGGGGGGAGACCTCCGAAAACCATTGGAAGCCCGTAGAACACGTCAGACCTCCCCCTTCCCCTGAGAGACGAAAGACATCGCAATCGATCTGGTACGCCTGCTGCACCTACGCACTCCAAGCTGGCTACCAGACGGACAGCCGATCACTTATGGAAAGGACGTGGATGCTCGATACGCCGTGGTGAGTGCGAGTAGCAAGAATAGCATTGTGGATGCCATGATAATGGACACCCTAACAATCCGATCATTGAATTAAAGATGTGTTTAAAATATTTGAAACATGTCCTTCAAATGTTTCAATCATGTCTTTTACATGTTTAAAGCAATTAAACATGTTTTGGACATCTGGTAATGATTTGGCTATATGCTTCCTCTCCATGGATCGCCTTCCGCAATAATAATAACGATCCAGATCCACAACAACTCAGCAATCGCGCAAGGGGGGGGGGCATTCCGGATGTGTCGCGGCAGCGGAGGAATACGTACGAGCGGGCGCGGAGTGAGGTGAAAATGCTGCTCCAAACAGGGGCCGACGAAACGCCTTCCGGCCCCTGGAGCAATCCGTCATTAACAGCTACGTATACCCAGACCTCCGAGAGTCGCGAAACTATCAGGACAGCACGGTTATCCAACCAATTCAGCACGTTGGGGGTGGCGCCTTTCGGGCCCTGGGGCCCTCAAGCGAAGACGTGCGGCGAAAAGCTGGTCTCGGGGAATGGTGTCGAGACCTCTGTGGGCCCGCGTCGCGAGACGATCACGACGTCGGAGGTCTGCATCTATCTCCTCTCGCACCTCCCTCTGGCCAATACTTGCTGGGATGCCCTCCGCCGCGACCACCAGTGCTCTCCTGCCCTTCCCGCCCCGTGCGCCGACATATCCTCCCGCGGGGGCCAACCGCTCTGTCGCGGCGCCGGGGCTTTCAGGATGCAGGTCGCTCGAGTCCCTGCATCGCGCCCAGCGGTGCACGACGCGCTGTTCTCTTCGCACCCTCCCGCCGCCGCGCTGGAGAGGAGCACCTTCGCGGCCCGGGCCGCACCAGGGGAGCGGATCACGTCATGATGCGATGGGCTCAGGAGATGCTCCGGGGATTCCAGGATAGCTAGCGGCCCGCGTTTCTGCAGCAGGTGTGGGATGTTGGAGCATCTGAACAAGAACCTGGGGCGCACAGCGGGTTCGCGTCGCGACGACCCCAGCGTTGGTTTCTGACACCGCGTGAATCGTCCAACCTTGAACGATCGGCGGCTCTTCGATCGCCAGGTCATTTTGTGTTAGGCGATTCCGGGCCACTGGCGGCGGTCAACCTTGAAAGCTCGCGGCGGGGTCGCTGCCGCGTCGGCACGACGCGAACCTGCCGCATCATTGGCCCTCCTTGCCCCTCTGATCGACGCGCGAAGTGCGGCTCCCCTTCGCTCCCCTGCGGGGGACCCGGCAGAAGCAGCCGCCCCCCAGACCTGGCCTGGAGCGCGCCAGGACCCTGCGACGGGCACCTCGGAGCGAGTCCGCCCGCTGCGGCGAGGGGTCCCCCAGAGGGGGGCGCCCAGTGAGGCAGAACGCACGGCCCCGCCCTCTCCCTCCCTGCGCCTTCGACCGGCCGCCGACGCCTCTTCTCCCGCCCCCAAGTTGTGCTTCGCGGGCCCTCCCGCGCTGACGGAAGAGGACCCTGGCGGCCATGGGCTCAGCACAGCCCCGCCGCCCGCCGGAGCACAAGCAAGCACCGGATGCTATCCCCAGGTCTTCAGCAGCCTGTGCAGGGGGGGGGCGTGGCGCGAGCATGGCGACGGGCGAGCGGAACCCGAGGCGGCGGCGGCAGCAGCGGCGGGGGGGGGGGGACGGGAGGGCGGCGGAGACCGGGGCAGGTTGCCGGAGGGAGAGAAAAGGGAGGGAGAGAGCGGGGAGGACGCCAGGAAGACGAGCGGACGAACCAAGGAACGCGGGAAGCGCGCGCCCTCCGCTCGGCACCCCGCCCTCGTCTAGCAGGGCGCGGCGTGACGGCGGGGACCCGAAGCATCTGCTGCCTGGCTGGCTTTCCACACCGGGTCCGCGGACGTCCCGCCCCGTTCGTTGCTCGGGTCCGGCTTTTCGCCCCGAGCCGCTCTTCAACGGCCCCTCCTCGGACCCAGCGAGGGGCCGACAACCGCCGAGCAGCTCCTGTCGTCACCTCGGTCACGACGCGAACACGTCCCGGGACGGGGCTGGGCGACGAGAGCCCAAGGGGGCGGTGGAGAGAGGCGGGGGAGGGGAGGACGGGAGGGGAGGGGAGGGGAGGGGAGGAAAGAGGGAGGGGAGGGGAGGGAGGGGAGGGGAGGGAGGGGAGGGGAGGGAGGGGGGAGGGAGGGGAGGGGAGAGGCGGTGGAAAGAGGGATGGGGAGGGGGGAGGGGAGGACGGGCGACGGGGGGAGGGATGGGAGTCCAGACGTCGTCGTGTCGTGAAGAGGGACGTGAAGAGGCAGTGCGGGGAGGGGGGATGTAGAGAGCAGAAAATCCACCCCCATAATAAGCACCCCGACAAGCGAAGCCGTTTAGTAAACGCACTCATGGAAGGAATCGAACAGGGCAGGGCTGTTTAGTAAACGCCCAGGGCTGTTTAGTAAACGCGAATTGTCGGGGTCGGGGTGGTTTTTCCACCCTTGAGGATGGGAGGGGGGAGAGGATGGATGGGGGGGAGGAGAGGATGGATGGATGGATGGAGAAGTCCTCCAAGCGAGGTGGCATGTTGAGGCTGCGGGCACAACCTCCTTCGCAAAGAGCTGCGGGGCCCAGTGGGCGGCCGACAACGGCCCAGCAACGTCGGCCCAATGAGGGACGTGTACTGACGAAAGGGGGCGCGGGTGGGGGGAGGCGTAAGCAAAACGTCCAAAATACCGACATACCCAGCCCTGAACCGAACGGCCTCGCCTCCTGGTGGGGGTGGGCACGCGACATCCCAGAATGCAAACACGGGGGGCGAAACACGGCCCTCCAGCAGACCTCGCCCGATCTCGATTTCGCCCCGCGCCAACACACGGCGTAGGTGAGAAGCCCAAGGGCAAATGGAGAGAGCATGAGATCCCGAGCCCTAATGGCTACGGATACCCGCTCTTCCCTGGATTGAGTTCCGCGCCCGAACCAGCCGAGACCCATCCCTCCCAGCACCACCCAGCCAGGCCACGCGATGTCTGGGCGGGGAGGGCGGGAAAAGAATGGAGGGAGGAAGAGAGGGAAGGAGGGGAGAAGAAAACGAGAGACCTCATCGGCGGCGAGGCTGGGGTCCAGACATCAGGCACCGCCAGCGGCAGCCAGACCGGAAGCACCAAAGACCCCCGAAGCCTCCAGGGATCTCCTGGGACTTTCGCACGCCGCCCAAAGGCCTCCGAGGGACTCCAGGGGCCTCCCCAAGTCCCGCGAAGATCAGCGAAGGCGCTGAGGAACTCGGCGGGTCCCCGGGGGCTGCCGAAGAACCTCCAAAAAGGACGAGGATCATCTCGTTCTCTTGAAAGGAGAACTCGCCCTCTTAGTTGTCATTGACATCTACATGCTTGAGATCATCAGCTAACATGATACAGCTCAGCTGGCATGCAATGGGTGTCTGTTTGCTGCTGCTTCAAACTTGTACAGCAACGCCCGCCAGGCTGCACATGACGCCAAAGCCAATGGCCCAAATATATGTTCAACCGCATCTTTTCCGAAAACATCCACGTGTCTGCGCGGGGCTACGCGGTAAACAATGGGCAAACCGACAAACACCTAACGTTTGCCCGATAACCTTATCCCCCCTCTCTCTATATAATGTGTACACCAACATTCGTATGTTTCAATTACACTTGTATAGCGTGTATATACACATGTATGCATTACGTATAAACAACTAAATACATAGCCATTTATACACACATGATGAAATAACATATAATGTATGTACTTATAGGTATACGTGTGTACACATGTGTTTGCATGAACGCACACACACACACATATACATATATGTATGCATATATGTATATATGTATGTACATACATACATACATACACTACTAGAACCGTCGCGCGCTTCACGCGCGCTCAAAGTCTAGCTAGATTTGATCGGCTAACTCATGTAATCTCAGTTCGGTCGCTTCTTGCGCCCAGGGACTCCCTTGGAGGCCGTGCGCAAGCCTCGGAATCGCATAGGAGGGGAAGTGCGGCAACGCAGAATACATTAGTTTCCTTTAGGTATTCAACGATTTGGGGCCCTCAAAAGCTTCCTGGGTTCTTTTTTGGAAGGTGAGGGGGGTCTGAATCGTGGTCTGCTGTGCAAGAGTAGACCGGGGGCCAAACCTAAAAAAGAAGGAAGAATTGTTGGATTTCTCTTATTGTTCCAATTCCTCGGCGCTGTTCGGCGCTGTTTTTGATTGTGCCTCGCGGGTTTTCATAGCCCGGTGTGGAATCTTCCGGACCCCCTGGGGGTTCTGGAGGCCTCCTGGAGGCCTGGAGAGCCGTGGGAAGGGTGTCTCGGGCTGCGCGGGAGCGTGTTGGGCGGTTCTTTACATTCTGGGGGCTCCTTGGGGTCGTCTTTTGGGACGACCGACATGGGTCAGTAAAAAATGGGTACAAAAACCGACAGCAGTTCTTGTTCATTTTGAACCGGATTCGCTGTCGGCGTCGCCGCGGATCGTGTCCATTTGAAACAGAAGGCCGCCTGCCAAACAGCGGTCGCTGTTGGTTCGGGACAACATTTGCTGTTGGGCATTGTGCCCATTGTGTCCGTGCCCATTTCGGGCGTCCAGAAGTGTTGGGCTGTCCTTGGGCGTCTTGGGGGCCCTCCGGAAAGCCGGGAGGCGCGGTACCGGCCAGATGTCTGGGGATGTGTGGGATCTCCGAATAGGAGTCCCGCTTTGAAAAAAAAAAAAATGAATATTCCTTTTTTCAAAAGCCTCGAAGATCGGTTGGAAACGGGAAAAAGTGAGAAGGCGAAAAGAAAACATTAGAACAACCATGAGAAATCAGCGAAGTTATCTTTTTTTGGCTCTCTTGGGACGGCTCTCGCAGCTCTCTTGGGCTGTTCTTGGAGCCTCGTCGGGGTCTTTCTGGGGCCTCTCAGGGATCGGGGTGTCCTGGGGGCCTCTGGGGGGTGCTGGAGGCCTCTTGGAAGTCTCTGGAAGCCTCCTGTTCCCGCTCTTGGGCCTGTTCTGGGGTAGTCAGGGGCTGTCCTGGGCGCCTCTTCGGCAGTCTTGGGGCCTTCTTGGACCGTCTTGGGGCCATCCTGAAGGTCTCTTGGGTGGTCTTGGGGCGGTCTTGGGAGACTCTTCGGCGTTCTTGGAGCGTTGGAAGTTCGAAAACGCGAGAAGGCCAAAAACAACGAAAACACCATTCAAAATCAACGATGTTGGCCTCTTTGGGCCGTCCCGGGACGCTTCTCGGACCTCTCTTGGGGTCTTTTGGAGGCCACCTAGGAGCCTCGAGAGCCGTCGGAAGGCTGACTTGGGCTGCTTGGGAGCGTCTTGGGCCATCCTTTCGCACTCTGAGGGCTCCTGGGAGGCGTCTTGAACCCTCCTGGAGCGCTGTGGAGGCTCACTGGAAAGGCCAGGGGAGCGGTACCGGGAGCGTTCTCGAGATGTGGCGGGGAAGTGTGGGACCTGGGGCTGGGGGGGAGTATTTACTTATATTATATATGTGCACGTATGTCTTCATAAACTGGTGTGGACCCATGAATTAAATCCACGGGGGCGGATTAATCAGGGAGGTGGCGCGATGTGGGTGTTGTGGCGCCGGCACCTACTGCAGCTGATCATTTGAAATTGATATCCTGGATCAGTCGTGGCCGAGGTTGTCGAACCGCGTGAAATCGAACAGCCGGAGTTTCACAAGAACCCACTGGGAAAATGAAATCGCGCCGTGGCGGCCACAAACGCAGAAACCGTTCGCTGCGGTCACGACGCCGGCTTGGACCGAGCCGGAGGTGCCGCAACGAAGTCGCAACATAATCGGAAACGGATCGGGTCAACCGCGACGGCGGTCGACAACGGGACGCGTCTTGGCCCCGCTGAGGCAGTCTGTTGAGAAGGCGAACGACGTCCAGCCGGGGGCCCTGTTGGGCAGGCTGGGGGGGATTCTCTCGGCCCTTTCTGGGCCACACTTTCGAAAGGCCGCGGGGCCTCTCTCGAAAATGCCGGGGCTTTCTTGATGGCAACTTGGGGCCTTCCGGTGGCCGGCCCCTCGGGCGCCAATGATAATCGACTTTCTCCTTTGGCACCAGCTCTGCGGAGACTCTGGGCACTTGGTGACGACGGGGAACGTCTGTGCCACCTGCGCGGCTGCCCAGACGTCCTCGCCGTCAGCGAGCAGAAGCGGGCGTTTCAAGCTCTGCCAATGTTATGCATGTCGCGCCTGCGCCGCTGGCTCACATGCAGTCGCGACAGGAGCACATGTTCGCCGTGAAAACGCACGCAACGCCACTCCCGCCCCGGGAGAGTAGCGGCGGGGCGACGCCCGAAGGTGGCGCACACGGCAGCGATGGCCGCACGAGCAGAAGCCTTGCAAGGCAGGCTCCGGTCGCCTGCGGCGAGCGGCAGGTCGCTGGGCCAGCCCGCGCCCGCTGCCGCGGCGGGCGCCGCGCGGCGCGCTCGAGCGGCGGCCCGGCAGCGCCTCTGCCGCCCCGCAGCTTGCCGGCGCGCGAGCGCGCGCTGTTCGGCAGAGCCGAGCTCGCAGCTCGCTCCACCTGGCGCGCGCGCCGCTGGCGGTTGTGAACAGCCCCTTTCCGCGTCGCGAGCTTGGCCGCCGCCTCCGCCGCCTGACGCTTCTGCAGCTCGTCGGCGCTCCAGCCCCGTTCTCTCTCGGGGGCGCCCGGCCCTGGCTGGCGCGGCCCCCCCGGGGCGCCCGGCGCGCGCGCGCCGCGGGCCCAGCGGGCGGCGCTCGGCCCTGGGCGGCGCGCGGTCGGCGGCGGAGCCCCGCCAAGATCTCCGCTGGGGCCGCGGTCGTAGCGCAGCGGGTCCTGGACCGCCCCCGCGCTTCCCGCTGGTTGACTGGGGCGTGGGCCGCGCGCTCTGCCCGGGCGCCCCGCGCGGCGGCCGCTGCTTCTCTGGCCGCTTCCTTTGCTTGGCCTTAGCGAACGCGCCGCCTGTCGGGAGCAATCGCGACCGACGCCAGGAATCCGGGCGCTCGGGAAAGCGCAGCGCCTGCAGATCGGAATGTCCGGGGGGCGCGGGGGCCCAAGGCCGCCCCCCCCCCCCGGCGCCTCGCTACTCGAGCAGTAACTTATCGGAAATGGCGGGGGATTCGCGATTCATCGAACGAGGTGAGCGCGCGTCGTCTCGTCGTTTTCTCTGACGTTTGCGACCGGGCGCCCCGCGAAAACACGGGCGCGCTCGGCCGCGGCAGGCCCTCGGACAGGACCACTCTGGAGCGGGAAACCGCTTGCGGCGCCGCCCGCCCCGGCGGCGGCATGGGCGGCAGGGGCCCCGCCGTTGGGCCCGCGGGGGGCGCGCCATCGCGGCGCGGGGTCGCCCAGATGAACATCTCGGAGGGAATGCTATCGCACGCCGCGGGAGATGCTGAAATCTGGATCTCCCCAGCCTTGGCCATCCAGGCGCGGGCGGCGCCGCGCCCGCATCGAGACCGACGGAGATGCCCGATCGGCGAGATGCCATCGCGCACCGCGGGAGATGCTGAAAGATGGATATTCCCAGCCTTGACCATCCAGACGTAGACTGCGCTGCGCCCGCCCCCAAGCTGACGGAGAAGTCCGATCGGCGAGATGTCATCGCGCACCGCAGGGGATGCTGAAATATGGGCCCCCCCCGCATTGACCATCCAGACGCGGGCTGCACCGCGCCCGCCCCCAAGCCTAAAAAAGCTGCCCGATCGGCGAGATGCTATCGCTCGCCGCGAGGGATACCGAAAGATGGATCTTCCCCGCCTTGACCAGCGAGACGTGGTCTGCGCCGCGCCCGCTCCCAAACTGACGGAGAAGTCCGATCGGCGAGATGTCATCGCGCACCGCGGGGGAAGCTGAAAGATGGGACTTCCCCATTTTGACTATCCAGACGCGGGCTGCACCGCGCCCGCCCCCAAACCTAAAGAGCTGCCCGATCGGCGAGATGCTATCGCGCGCCGCGAGGAAAGCTGAAAAATTGATCTCCCGCGCCTTGGCCACCCAGACGCGGACTGCGCCGCGCCCGCTTCCAAACTGACAGAGAAGACCGATCGGCGAAACCCGATCGCGCACCGCGGGAGATGCTGAAAGATGGAACTTCCCCGCCTTGACCACCCAGACGTTGATTTCACCGCGCCCGCTCGCAAACTGAAGGAGAAGTCCGATCGGCGAGATGCTATCGCGCACCGCGGGGGATGCTGAAATATGGATCTCCCGCGCCTTGGCCACCCAGACGTGGACTGCGCCGCGCCCGCTTCCAAACTGAAGGGAAGCCCGGTCGGCGAAAAGGGATCGCGCGCCGCGGGAGATGCTGAAATCTGAAACTCCCCCGCCTTGACCATCCAGACGCGGGCTGCACCGCGCCCGCCCCCAAACTGAAAGAGATGTCCGATCGAGGAGATGCTGAAAGATGGATCCCCCCGCCTTGACCGCCCAGACGTGGACTGCGCCGCGCCCGCTCCCAAACTGACGGAGAAGTCCGATCGGCGAGAAACGATCGCGCACCGCGGGAGATGCTGGAATATGGAACTTCCCCGTCTCGACCGCCCAGACGTGGACTGCGCCGCGCCCGCCTCCAGGAAGAACAATCCGATCGGCGCGATGCTATCGCGCACCGCGGGAGATGCTGAAAGATGGATGTCCCCCGCCTCGACCATCCAGACGCGGACTGCGCCGCGCCCGCTTCGAAATTGACAGAGACGTCCGACCGGCGAGAAAATATCGCGCACCGCGGGAGATGCTGAAACGTAGATCTCCCCCGTCTTTACCATCCAGACGTGGGCTGCGTCGCGCCCACTTCCAGACTGAAAGAAAAGTTCGGTCGCCGATTTCCTGGTAACCTTGGGCAGGTCGCGCCACCCCGCGCCTGCCTTGTGCCACTCCACGCTTTTTTTCAGCAAAGAATCGCCGGTCGGGCACGACGATGCCCAATACGGCACGAACGACATGGGCACCGAAAGAATGGGTACAATGCCCAACAGCAGTTCCTGTTCATTTTGAACAGGACTCACTGTCGGTGTCGCCGCGGCCTGCGTTTATTCTCGAGCGCGAAAGATACCCGTGCCCTTACCTAGACAGGGTGGCAAGGGGCCGGGGGGTTGTTCGTCGCAGCTGACGGCGGCTGCACAAGTGTAGAAACGACAGCCGATCGAGCATTGCAGACCGCTGTTCTCGGGGCGCACGTTAGCACCGATCGCACGTGCGTTCGAATCGGCGGGACGCCCGAGCCTGCGTTGGTTGTTGTCGACGTAGACCACCTACTGCGGAGGCGCGCCCCCAGACGCACATCCGGGCGTTGAGGAGTCAACGCGCGCTCGGGGGCGCATGCGAACAACTCTGGCGCGAACGTCATTGCGCGACAACCGCCCTATCACGAATTGCTCGATGCAGAGACATCGCGAATCTGTGCCCCGGGCGACGTCGCCAGTGGCCGCCCCCCTTGGACGGCCGTCTGCGGATCACCCCAGCTAAGTACGGTTGCCCCATGAAACCCCAACAAACATACCCGTACCTAGCTGGGGTGCCGCAGCTCACCCCAGCTAGGTCCGGGTATGTTTCGGTGGTTTCAGGCAGGTCCCCGTGCCTAGCCGAGGTGGCGGCAGGCCCAAAACGCTCTCGAGCACATATCATGCCCCCCAGAGCCGTCCCCGACGTGGCCGCTGCGGCCCCCTGGGGGCGCGACATTGCAACGTCGTTCCTCAGGGCAGGCCCAGACGCATTGGTTGCCTCTTTATCGATTGGGACAGGCGCCGCCACATATGGGCGGCTTTGAACCGCGCGCGTACCACGATGCCCCGAGACGTCCCTAACAAAAACCAGCGCTTGTCGCTGCAATCAGACACCCAACCATCGAGCGCGCCGTTGCGTCTTGACGCGCGGATGCTGCACTGGCGCGCGCGGGGCAAGCTGACCGGGCACAATAGCAAGCGCCCAGTCCCCCGTACGGCCCATCTCACCTTGGCTGGCCCCGGGTACGGGTATCTTTCGGACCAATGATTTATTTGAAACAGAAGGCCGCCTGCCCGACAGCGGTCGCTGTTGGTTTGGGGCAACATTTGTTGTTGGGCATTGTACCCATTCTTTCCGTGCCCGTTTCTGGCGTCCAAACCAATAATTGGAGGACGACTCTGTCCGACGGCATATCGCCAATCGGCAGGCGGCGCAAGAACCAATCGCACTTCTTTGCCTGCTCCTGGCCCGAGTAAGCCTCGCAACGCGCTGGCTTCATCTGCCCGTGGAGTCGGCCAAACTCTAGGAACAGGGGATCCACAGCCGCGGCTCCCAGCGCCAAGTGTCCACCGAGGTGGGCACCCGCGTTTCCTGGGCCGGGGCCCTCGTGAGCACGTCGGCGTTCCGCACCCGCCGGCTCCGCCGCCGCCACGCGCACGACTGCAAGGTAATGGCCACGTTGCTGACTGAGGGAACAGCGTCGCTGCAGACCCCAGCGGCTGGAGTCTCCAGCCCTGGGGTCTGCAGCGACGCTGCCTTGGGCGAACCATTCTGGGCCCCCGTGGTGCCACGCGCCCCCACCGCGGCCGAGGCCCTTGCGGGGACAAGGCGCGCTCCCGTCAGAAAGCCGCTCTGGCGGGGCCACGCCGGTGGCAACGGCGTCCCAGCGGCGTCGTCCACCCAGGCACGCCTCTCTGGAAGGGCAAGCCCCCCCCTGCGACGTTGTCGCGGAGCCTCTCCCGCGGGGCCTCGCCGACGTCTCGGGCGTCGGGGGCCGCCTGGAGTCCCGCGGGGCCTGGGGCAGCCTGGGTCCCCTGCCATTGGCGCCAGCAGTCGCCGCAGCACGGCTCGCTCCTGTGCGTGCACCCAATGGCTCAAGGCGAGCGCGCAACGCAACCGGTGGCCCCAGCCGTGGCAAGTGCTGCCAGCCTCGGGGGGGCCCTGCCTGAGGGGCCTGAGGACTCTGGTGGCTGGGAGGCCGCCGCGAGAGGCTCCTCGGAATGCTGCTGCTGCTGCTGCTGCTGCTGCTGCTGCTGCTGCTGCTGCTGCCCACAGTTGTCCCTGGCCTCGGGGCGGGCCGCCCTTGCACCCCAAACTCCCGCTCGGCGTCGGACACGCGTAGAAGGTCTTGCCGGAGCCTGGTTGTTGTGTTGAGCGTCAGCCTCAAATTGGGCTGTGCCTGCATCCAGTCGTCAAGGACATTCTGGCGGGCTCTGCGTCGCCCTCTTCAATTGGTAGTGTCGCGCACATTCGGATCGGTGTTATGAGCGGCCAGGAATCTGAAGGGCTAGAGGCCGCGGCGGCTGCGGACGAGGGGGGGCGAAGGAGGAGTGGCCCACACAGTGGCAGACTGGCCCAGGCGAGCTGGCTGAGGCGCGCCGTCCCGACCGCAGACCCCAAAGGCAGGAAGCCGCTGGGGGTTCATGGAGGCGTGCGGGAGTGAACGCCGGGCGAGGCATCAGCAGCCTATTGAATGGATGAGACAGTGAAAGAGAGAGAGAGAGAGAGGGAGAGAGAGACCCCAACCCAACCCAGCAAGGACCAAGAGGGAGGGAGGGAGGGAGGGAGGGAGGGAGGGAGGGAGGGATGAAGCAGAGAGGGAGGCCCAGCACAGCCCGACCCAGCCGAACCCAGCCCAGCAACGGCGGGAGGGAGGAGGCTGAGGAGGGTGAGGAGAGGAGGAGAGAAGGAGAGGGGAGGAGGGGGAGGAGCGGGGATGGAGGGAGAGCGGATGGAGGAGGGGGGATGGAGGAGGGGGGATGGAGGAGGGTGGCTGGAGGAGGGGGTATAGAGGAGGGGGAGGGGGAAAAGGAGCGACCGAGCGAGAGCGGGAGACGTGCGCTCCACGCGGGTCGGTCGGAAGAGGGGGACGAGGGAGAGAGGGGGAGGATGAGGAGGGGGGGGTCGAGGTGGAGGAGGGGCGGAGAAGGATTGAGCATGACGATGAGAGGGCAAACCTCCCCTGGCGGCGCCTCCGGAGCCGCTCCTGGCACGCTCCGCGCGACAGTGAGCGGGGTCCAGCGCAGATCTAAGAAACTCGCGCGGAGCTCCGACAGCTAATCTTTATGCATTTGCTTATCCTTGGTGATAGGGACGTGTGGGAGACGAGGTCGAAGGAAGGCACAGGGCAACTTCGAAAACTTGGCTCAACTCGGGTCAGCGCTGACTCGGGCCCGCCACATGCCATGGCCCGAACCCCCGCCTGCCATATAGCAGATCCCACACCCAGTCAGCGGAGGGAGTGGTAATTCGGGCGCCGGCTCCAGATGGCCCATAAGACGACGGCCGGCCACAGAAGGGGGACCAGTGTGGCGATTAGCGGAACCCCCGTTTAGCACTGAACCCCTTGGCATGAAAGAAACGAGGGCAACGGTCCTGCATCCTGGGACCTCTCCAACATTTGCATCCTGAGTCGTTTTTTGCCCCCCGCCCCCCCCCCACCCCCACCACCGCTGGGCCTGGGCCCAGCGAGGGCCTTGGGAGACCGAGAGTGGCCAGAAGCCTCAGGACCCGCTGCCCTCGGGACCCGCACGCTTCCTGGTGGCACCCGCTGCCCTCGCCCCCCCCGCATCATCCGCGCCCGCGACGAGACAAGGCCGACACTCGGAGCAACAAAACTGCGCAAGCATGACTTCTCGGAGGTCGTTGCGGATGCTTCTGTTGGATCGGCGGTGGGCCCCCCCCCCACCCTGGCGCGCGGGCGCGCCAGGGGCGGCAGCGGGAGGCGCCGCCAGGGGAGCCCAGGCCGGGGCTCCGAGACTCGGGGGCGTCCACGAAGAGATGTCCAAAAAGGGGGGGCACAAACCGTTGCCCGAGGCGTGTGCACGCACGGCCCAGGGGGGGGGGGGGGCGGGTGACGTCTTACAACAGGAGGAGGCGCTATGACATCAGGGGGGATCCCATGGCCCCAGCCACGATTTCCCCCCCAGTCATCATCCCCCTCGTGGCCGCCCCCGAAAGAACTTGTGCTCATGCCGTCAGTTGCTCGTCGAGCCGAGCGCCCGCACGTGGACCTGCCTGCCGAGGCGGCGGCGACGCGGCGAGGCGCGGCGGCCGGGGCGGGGGAGGCCGCGGGCCTGGTCAGCTGCCGCCCAGCAGCGTAGGCGGCCGGGCCGCCCATTTTGGCGCGCCCGCGGCCGGTGCGGCCGCCCCCTCCTGGGGAACAACAAAAGGCATAACCGTGAACTGTGGATCTCCGCGCAGACTTCCAGGATCGGCGCTGGAGCCCCCCGGCGGCGCCTCCGAAGCCGCCCCTGGCGCGCTCCGCGCGCCGGGGAGGGGGGTTCACCACAGATCCGAAAGATCAGCGCGGAACTCCAAAAATTTGTGGCTGTGTCACGGTTTGTTCTCCGATCCTCCTGCCGCAGTGAGGCGCCCAGTGCGGGGCGTTGCCTGCGGCAGGGCTGCTGGCGGCACGCGCAGGAGGGCGGCGGCGGCGGCAACGAGCTGCGCAGGCGGCGGCGGCGGCAACGACGGCAGCGGCAGCAACGGCGGCGGCGGCGCCGACCACCGCGGACGGCGACGGCGAGAGCGGCGCCGACGACGACTGCAGCGGCGGCGACGGCGTGGGCCGGCTGCCAGGGGCGCGTCGACCCTTCGAGCGGAGGCCTGCCGCTGCTGCGCCTGCACTCACCGGTGGCCCAGCCCGCCCCGGCTCCTTCAATTATGTCTTCCCTGCTCCTCTGCCGCCCCCTCCGTCCCCCTCACACTCCTTCTCCTTTGTGCTCCGTCCCCCTCCTCATACCTGTTCTGAATATTGTCGCCTCCTTTTCCTCCTCCACATCCTCCTCCTTTTCCTGCTGCTCTTCCGTATGTATCCTAACCCTTCTCTTTCTCCTCCACTTTCTACATATTATTATTCTTCTTCGTCTTCTTCCCACAGCCCTGAAGACGAACGTCTGAGTTGTGCACACATGCAACGTCAGCGGTAAAATAGGCGAGGCAGAGACAGAGACAGAGAGAGAGAGAGAGAAAAAGAGAGAAGCAACGATGGGCATCGTCAGCCCTCCTCGCAATACATATCGAGGGGAATGTACAGATGGGCAACATCAGTTTCCAACAATGCGTCCCCAAGAGGCATTGCATGGGGGCACAACTCGTCGAGACGGCTGAAGCGATCAGTGCAGCAAGGCAGTAGTCAACTTGGCTGCTGTCTGGGGGTGCGCTTGCAAGTACTGCGTTCACCGCAAGGCACTGAAGGTCCCCGATTGGCACGCAGCTCGAAGAGAGCGTCGGGGACACGGCCGCCAAAGGACGCATCTTCCTGACCTCGGGGACTCTCTTGACGCAGGGCTGATGAGCATGCTTTGGCCTGGGATTTTGGGGTCGCCCGCCCCGGAGGCCGAGCACCGTGCAAGCTCGATCGTTGCACGGAGGCACGCGTCCTCAAGCTCTGAACGCTTCCGCTCGGAGGGCGACTTAGCAGAGACGCCCCCGAGCTCCTCGCAGCTCTTCGAAGTCTTGCCCCTGCTTGGATTTGCATCCGGGGGCGGGGCCCCACGCTTTTTGCGGGGCGTCTGCAAGGGGGCCCACCACTCTACTAGCCAGGATTCTACTAGCCAGGATTTCTTTCGCGATAAGTCGAACATTGCGTCTGGAATCGTCGGGGTCACGCCGAAAACTCCCAGTGGGGCTCTGAGAAAGCACCGCGCAATCTCCGCCCGCTATGGCGCTCGCATTCTTCGAGCGCGCCTGGCCATCGCATTCCCTCCAGGGGGCGGCGCAGAGACTAAAACACATACTTAGTGCCGCATAGCTGGGGAAGGGAGGTCGGAACATTCGCGCGCGTCTCCACCCGTGCACTCACAGCCTGACAAGATATGTCGTCAACTGTAGTCGGGGGGGCCATACATGCGGCAGCGCCTCTCAAGCGGGGCCGCTCGGTGGGGCGGGCGGGCGCTGCGCTGACTTTGTTTAATGTCCTTTGTTACGCAACGCGCGCAAACTCAGCGCCCCCCCGCTTCTGCTCAACAACTTGCTCGGCGATCATAGGCCGCATGACGGCCAGCATGACGGCAAGACACGTTGGCGATCCGTGTCTGACACGTTTGGGCACTCTTAAATGCGCGTGAAAATTCACGCCGCGCGCAAGGCATCTGGCGCCAAACACGCACGCGCGCGCGGGAGTTGGGTCCAAGCGAGGGCGGCGCTAGAGCGATGGGAGGACCATGCGCCCAACGCTGCCCCATAGTCCAAGCAAGAATTAAAGCCCCCGGCCGGCGGGTTCGAAGATGCCCACGGGGGGGGGGGGGGCAAGACCCACGGGCGCACCAGGCGCACCTGAATTCCTCATGGCGCCGGTCGTCGAATACCTTCGACCTGGCAGCGCTCTCGGCCTGCCTGCGCAGCTTCTCCTGGAACTTCCCGCTTCTGGCCCTCTAAGACCAAATCCACCGAGCTGGTGGACCTGGGGGGAGGTGCCCCTAGTCAGAATAATTCCCACGCAGCCCCAGCCATTCAAGACCCTCGCAGAACAGGGCTGTCCACGAATCTGGGCGGTGGCGAAGCTCGCCAAGCAAGTCTAACAAACGCTGAGATTCTGGTTTGACATGCCTAGGCAGGAAACGCAATATCCTCAGCCTCCACATCAGTTCCACAGGCAACATGCAGCAGGCAATGAATGCTATGTGGTCCGCAGCAGCTTACTGGGTCATACCCGAGCTAAGCTGCGTGAGCAAGTGCGGCCTGCTGCTAGATGTTGAGGCGTGGCCAAATCAAGGTATAAGAAACAAATGCGACGAAAATAAAGAAACAATGTAACTTAGCTGGGCTTTGAGATAGACGTGTTCCCGGGGGCCTCGCCGCCGAAGACAGCGATGCGCGAGCCCGGGCCCCATAAATACCTGATGACCTGGATAGCTTCCCAAGTGCTTATAGTTCATGAGGAAGCCGTGCGATCTAGTCTCCTCCTAATCTGCGCCAAGACAGCGGCGGCTGCTTCCACGTGACTAGCATCCTTCAGCTGAACACTCCCCGATCTCTAAATAACCTCGGAGACGGGGGGGTCTCTTTAGTTCTCTGCAGATGCCCCAACACACCCGACTGTGAATTGATAGCATAGGCAATGGGGCCGACGGCGATGATGAAGAACAGATCTGCCAAGGTCATGCCGGGGCGAGTCCCCATCCTGGGCGATACTACCCCCTCACTGCCAGTCCCGAACCAGTTGCATTCCATGACGTCCACAATTGCCTCCAAGAACCGTTTCTTTTCCAACTCGCCCAGCGCCCCCGGCTTGGCGATGAGGGCGCGGCATGGGGGCCCGAGGCACTATGGCGCTTCGAGGTCCCCCAGGGCGCCCTGGATACCCGCGCTACTCTGGACAAGTCTCTCGACGCGAACCCCTTGATGACCGAGTCGAACGCGGCCTTGAGATCCATGGGCAACGACGGGCGCGCCCGCGCCCTGGCCCGCGCGCCGTCGCGACCGCACGCAGGTGCAAAGATGCAATATCGGTGCCTCTCTCGGGAAGCCCTCCTGCTGGATCTCCGAGAGCACGCGCGCGGATGCCTCCAGAAACTTGCCGCGTGGGAAGACGCGGCGCAGCTTCGCAACGTGGCACCGTACTAGTATGTCCTCAGTCATGCCCGATGGGGCTCCGGTGAACCGGACGTGCGTAAATCGCATCGCCGTCGCCCCTTAAAGCGCAAGGGCCCCATGGAGGCCAGGTCGATATCGAAGAAGAGCGGGTGCATAATCCGAGCGCGTTCGCATGGTGCGACCCGTAGCAGGTCGTTGGTAAGACGGTCGGGTCTCGCTCCCCTTCTCTTGGCAGCCCTCATAATGTCGTGCGTCAGCCTCCAACAAAGGGTGATCGTGTTTTGCCTCCCTGGATGGATAGTTCCGTGCTCGGGTAGGGAGCTGCATCTATCAGCCAGGGCATCCAAACTCAAGGCCTGGCCGTTCTCGATCAAAACGAAATAATCGGTTAGAACCCCCCGCCAAGTCGCTGCAGGTAACCGGGGCATCGCCCTCGGCGCCGCGGCGCATTCGCAAACCCTCAACTTGGAACTTGTGGCTCTTATCCTCCCTTCGACGCGCCCCTCGCGCGAGCTCCTGGCAATGGTGATATGCTGGGCCGCGTCGCCCAACAGCTGATTCCTGGATCTCTCCGAGGCACGCATGAGAGGCGGCTGGGGCCTGGCCAGAAACTCAAACACGTGCTCGGCCAGGGCCGCAGCTGCGATGCCCTTTTCGGCCCGGGATTGAAGTCCAGGAAAAGCTTCAACACAGGAAGCTCCGAGTGTGTGGCAACGACCAACCTCCTGAGACCAACCGAAATCTTGCTTGCCCCAGAGACCTCAAGCCTCTCGCATCCCCCTGAGAACAGTAAGAACCAATGTGCCCTCCGAAATATAGACATGCCTAGGCCTAAGTAAGCAGCGCCGCGCGCCATCGTACACGCAGCCAACGGCGCTGCGCAAAAGCTGGTTCATGTCCACCGAGTGCGGCAAAATGGGAGAGGCCGCAAGATCTTCCCGACATGCGGCCCTCGTGACGGGGTCTTGGATCCCAGCTGCATCCAACCCTAACTCGGCGCCCCTGGGCTCGGGTTTGCCCCGGGACTCTAGGCGAACAGACGTGGGAAATGATCCCTGCTAGTGAGGAACGAGCCCATGTTGAATTTCGCCCGCACCTCCCCAGTGGCGGGAATCATTAAATTTTCAATTGCACTGAAATCAATGTTGTGGTGGACCTCTGACTTGGGCGCGACGCATGTGCGTGAGTCAATTGTGGCGAGCGAAACGAGGGCAGAGCCCGTCGTAAACAGCGCGCCCGGCTCGCCCTCCCCCTGCCTGGACCCTTCCCGACCTACAGCATCCGAAAGTAGACTGCCTACTCTAGAATCGGCACCAAGCAGTGCAATCTGGACCTTCTATGTGCTACGCAACGCGATCAGCTCTCGCCACCATTACCTACGCTGTTCAGTTGCGTATTATCACCGTTGCGCAGGGCATGTGCTACCATAGATTTCTTCCGAAACATCGGATCGCAACAACTAACAATCAAGTGCCTAGGCGTTGCGTGGAGCTATCGGAACTGCTCCTGCTCAGAATATATATATATATATATATGTATATATACATATGTATACATATACATACATACATACATGCATACATACAGATATACATATATATATATGTGTGTGTTGCTCCACGTCTCCCGCATGGAACACTCAAGGAAACCCAAAACTCCACTCCCAACTTGCCCCCCCGTCGGACCGACCCCGAGGACAAGATGAGGTACCTAGCCGAGCATCCCTCACCAGGAGGGCATCGCGCCTCTTGGGCCCCGACGACGCGGCAGTTCTCCTCAGCCTACTGGTGCCCAAGAACCTCCCCACACGTTCGGGCTCGCCTCGCTGCCGTGGCCTCCGCGCCTCCGCTTGCCCTACCATTGAAAGCGGCCAATCGCATGCTGCTTTGCGCGCAATCTTGCGCCGGTGGACCCCCGCGCCACCTCTGAACAGATCATCTGTCTAGATGAGGGCCAGGCCGATTACGAGCTCGAGGGCTGCTCGCGGAGACGCCTCGGCGGCCTCGTCCAACCGCTCCGACTTGACAGAAGGAGAAGGTAATGTCTGCAGCTGATGGCGCGCACCTCGCAGCCTAGGCCGGCGCGAACATGCGGCAGCAACGGCCGCGGCGCCCATGGGCGCCGGGCTGCTAGCTGCGCGCCAGAGCGCGCGACGGAGCTCGATGCCTAAGAGAATGAGGCGGGCCTTTGCGACCTAGTCGTTGCCCTTGGCGTCGCCAGCAGGCGTTCTACCGAGGGGCCGCCGCGTCCATGGAATGCGATCGGGATGTTCCTGTCGCGCTAGCTTGGCTTCCTGTGCGCCGGGAGGTGTCGCGCTCTGATAGATGGTTCGAGTTTCCTTGCCCATGGCCGCCCTGAACATGGGCCAGCTGTCTTCGTGAATCATGGACCTGGGCAGCCGCCCGCCACTGCGACTCTGGCCCACCATGACGCAGATGCAGTTGGCACTGGAAGAAGCAAACAGTCAAAACCCGAATCAGCCTCTTGACAGACCTGCGCCGAGTGCGGAACTGTCTCGGCGATGCCGCGATGCGCGGCAAGATCCCCCATGGCGAAGTAGGGCCGTGGTCTCCGTGGGCTCGAAGTCCTCGCGGCGCCGACCAGGAGCCGCCCCGGGCGTTGTAGCGTAGCCCTGTCCAGGGCCAAATGCTGCAGCTCAATCCTCTGTTCGGTGGCTGGAGTCCGATCTTGGGCCGAGGCCGACTGCGGAGGTCCCTCTGTCTGTGCTTCCGCTGCTGTAGGATTAGATCTGCGATCGTTTTCGAACGGGCTTCCCCTCCGCGTGCCCAGCGCCGTCGCGCTCGCGGGGATTTGCTAGCGTCGCCGCTGCCTCGAGAGCTGCACCTCTGCTCCAGAGTGCCGAAGATGATGCGGCACCTCCCTGCTGTTTCGCGCAAGTCGCCTTGAACAGGTTCTCGTAGATGCCCCCCCCCCCCCCCAAGTTTGCCGCGCATAGACGCATCATTACCGCGCCAGCAAGACGCGCCGGAGCGTGTCCACCACGTTCTGGCGGCGCGCCATGACCAGGGCGCATCCATGGAAGAACGCGGGCGCTCGCTGTCTTACCCATGGGGCATAGCAGATCGTTTGAGCAGAGCCCTCTTGTAAAGCGATGGAAAGCTCCTCGAACTCCCTCACAATGCTTGCGTCCGCAGCGATTGTTGTTATTGGTATTGTGCGCGCTGGCTGAAGAGCAGCCCAGCACCTCTTGCTCCTCGTCGTTGAGCGGTGTGGTGTGCTCGGCTGCTTTCCCGTATACTTGCTTGGTGGTGCCGCGACAACGCTCCGTCTTGCCGGTCTGCCATGGCGAGTGCGCGTCTGTCATGTAGTGGCTCGTTCCCGCCCCAGGTGTCGGTGGCAAGGTCCGCCTTGATCTTCGTGCCCCCGCCAATCATGCATGCCTCAAACACGCCGCAATGCGCGATCCAGAGGACGCTAGATAACCCCAAGAGTTCTGAGCCGTCAGACGCGTACCGAGACGGGGCCAAAATTTCGCGCCCCGACAGACGGTGTTCAGCCAGTAACGAACCAACCAAGCAGGCTCCGCCGGCTGAACAGCGTCGGTTCCGACCGCGCAGCCAAGCCTGCAGAAGCGGGCGAACGTGGCGGGCCTTCGCGTTGATGGCCTGCGGACTGCCGCGCAAACGTAGCAGTGGACGCGCTGCTTGGCCCATGCCAGGATGCTGCGCATGCGACCTCCACGCCCTAAAGCTCGCACAAAGTCTGCCATCTGCGGATGTCCCAGGTGGCGCACTGGGCGCGGCAGGTCCTGCTGTGAACGGGTTGGCGCCACCATCTCAGCAGGGCCTCCTGGTACGTCCACGTCTTCATGCAGCTGTTTGATTACCCTTCGCTCCTGGACGCTGTCTCCTGTCCGGATCTAGACGGCGTCGGCAGCGCCTCGCTGCCGTCGACCTTCCAGCCGTGCCCATCCAACTGCGCCTGCGCCATGGCGGCGTGCACCAGTCCCACGGACGGGTCGCGCTAGGTCGAAACACCATCCCGAACATTGCGGCCACGCAGAAGCGTCGGCACTAGGCGCAAAGGGGAAGGGGGGGCGCGGGCGATGGGTCTACGCGTCCGGCGATATGCGGCGAGCTCTCGAGCAAAAGAGCTCCAATTATCTGCGTCGCGATGCGCATGTCCACAGGCTGAATCGGCATTTGTCGAAGAGCAGCCACCTGAATCGCGAGAACAGCCCGTCCCCCATTGAGCGTTATACGTGGCGCGCCGCGAACCGCCTGGTGTTCCATTGATAAGACTTTCGGTCGGCCCAAAACGTGGGTCTCAGGCTTCTTGGTAAGGTGGCGCTGGAATGCCGCTTCGACGCAATTCCCCGAAAGCGCCCTCGAGGCGGGACGTATCTTGTTCAAGCAAGGGGTCGGTCTCCTATAGCCGCAGGAAGTCAAGGTGATTGCTCTCGGACAACGTCATATAACAGGACAAGAGAACCGCCGCCACGCATCATGCACCTCATGGCTCCGCTACCGGTATGAACCAGTGCCAACGTATATGGGTCCGAAATCACGATGCATTTGTCGCTGCTAGCTTTACACGGCGCCGTAAGCCAGACGCGCCTGGAACCCAAACGGTTGCGGAGGAGGTGGGGGAAAAAACACCAATACACACATCCGCTCCTGTCATCTCAACCTCTGTCCCGATGGTCTCCTCATCCCCACCATGCATCCCCCTTCTTTTCCCCCTCCCCTCCAGTTCTATCCCCCTTGTGGTTTCCGCTCGTGGTCCTCCTCCTCAACGGCGTCGTCGTGCCCGCTGCAACCACCAACGTCTGCCATGACGGCAAGGGACCCTGAGAGAAACGGGTCCTGGACCTCGGCGTATTCCCCACGGTCGGCCCTTCAGCCTCGATGGTTCGGAAAAGGGCGAGCTTTGATAACGGTACAGTCGGGGCGTTGACCTAAGGAATTCTAAATAAAAGGAACGAGGCCCCTTTTTTTCCATGAGTTGAACTTCGATTTCCCATCGGAAACCTGCGGAAAACAGAAGGCAACCTGTGAAACAATCAAGGAACACGGAGCCCCTACCCAACGAGAACGGTTCCTTCTTCAGCGCCCCGACTGCACCTCAGAATCGCTCCCCTGACCCCTGCCGGGGTGCAAACGCACCACTTGTCCGAGATGCGTTTTAGCCGTGGCGGCGAGGGAGGCCCCTCGGAAGGCCGACCACCGTGGCCCTTTATCGGACATGGTCCGTCGACCGCCCCAGGGGCCGGAAGGGGCCCCGAGGCCTACACCGACGAACGCATACAGTCGGGGCCTTGACCCAAGGAACCCTAAATAAGGAACGAGGCCCCTTTTTCCATGAGTTCAACCTCGATTTCCCATGGAAAGCCTGAGGAAAACCCGAGGCAAACTTTGGAACAATCAAGGAACACCGAGCCCCTCCCGTTAAGAATAATCGAGACTCTGGCCGAAAACTTAGGTTTTCTTAAGCATCGCCTAAGGTGTAAATAAGGAACGAGGCCCCTTTTACCATAAGTTGAACTTCGACTTCCCATGGAAAACCTCAGGAAAACCTGGGGCAAGCTGTGAAACAATGAAGGAACACGGAGCCCCTCCCCAACGAAAAGGGTTCCTTCTTCAGCGCCCCGACTGCATTCTTTCCTCATGGCGGCGTCTTCCTCGGCCGTGGCAGTGGCCGCCGCCGCCTTGAGACAAGCAACTGCACAAACACATAAACTGCAAAGCTCCGCGCGGGTCTGCTGCATCGGCGCCGGACTCTCTCCCTGGCACGCGGAGCGCGCCACTGGTCGAGGCGGAGGCGCCGCCAGGGGGTCTAAGTACCGATTCACGAATCCAGCGCGGAGCTCGGAGATTCTGTGGTTATGCAATTTGTTGCTGTTCGAATCCCCGCCTCGCCGTCGGCGCCGCCGCCGCCGCCGCCGTCGGCGCCGCGACCGCGGCCGCCACCGCCGCCGATGGCTCGCCCGCGGCGGCCGCCCGCGCCCCGCGCAATCCGCGGGGCTGTGGTTCAGCACCTGCCGCTCGCGACCACCGCGCCCTCGCCTGGGGGGCCGCGCGACGCGAGCCGGGCGCGGCCAGCGCCGCATCGCCACCGCCGCTGCCGCTGCCGCTGCCGCACCAGGTTTCGGGCGGACTGGCCCTCCAAAGGCCCAATAGGAATCGCCCTCCATTCCTTGTCCTTGCAATGAGCTCCTCCCTGTCACACCCCGAGGCCGGTCGAAAGGGGGGCAGCCGGGCGTTTCGCCCGAGACTTCCTCACCAGTCATGATCCCGAAGCTCAATTTGCAACAGCCTCACGGATAGAGGGCAGCTTGCTTTCAAAATGTGAAAATGTGGCTCTCGCCTTCGCGCCGAACGATTTCGCCGTAAACCTCTGCAAGATTTCACAGATGGAGGGCGGGTGGTTTCCAACATGCGGTTCTCTATTTAGCGCCGAGCACCTTCCTCTGAAAAGCCTACCGGGTTCTCAAGAATGGAGGGCGGGTGGCCTTCCAAAGTGCGGCTCTCGCCCTCGCGCCGCGCGCACTCGCCCAGACATCTTCCGGAGTGTCGCGAATGGCAGGCGGGCCGTTTGCAAAATACGGCTCTCGCCCTACACCCTGCGAAATGCTTAAGAAATCATGGGTTAAGAAATTCATAGTCTCAGAACTTGAATAAAAGCCCAACATTTCCATGAACATCTTGGGATCTACATTGAAACGTTAAGAATAATCGAGACTCTGGCCGAAAACTTAGGTTTTCTTAAGCATCGCCTAAGGTGTAGCGCCGCGCGCCTTCGTCCGAACAAGCTGCGAGACCTCGGCGGCACGAGGGCGGGAGGTCTTCACCACGTCCTCCTCCTCCTCCTCCTCCCCCTCCTCCTCCTCCCCCTCCTCCCCCCCTCCTCCCCCCTCCTCCTCCTCCTCCTCCCCCTCCCCTCCTCCCCTCCTCCCCCTCCTCCTCCTCCTCCTCCTCCTCCTCCTCCTCCCCCTCCTCCTCCTCCTCCTCCTCCTCCTCCTCCTCCTCCTCCTCCTCCTCCTCCTCCTCGATTCTCAGCGCCGCGCATTCCGTCGTCTGCGACGCTGCCGCGGGTGGCTTCACGGGTGGAGGGCGGGGGGGTCTTCGGCACGTGGCTCTCGCGGCACCGTCGGGGCGTCCAGCCAAGGAGCCCTCAACTGAAGGGGAACCTCGGGACACACAAATAAATACCGCCGCAAACCCCGTCCGCCCTGTGCCTCTTGCTCGCCCTTCTCCTATCCCGAGTTTGGTGGGTGGAACCAAAACCCCCTCTGGCAAAACACCCGCCTCAACCAGACCTGGCCCGCCGCAAACCATACCGCCGCAACGCCGTCTCGAGTCGAGGACAAAGCCGACATGGCAGAGTGGGGGTCCGACTGACCTACCAACCAACGACTGCTTCATCGCTGATCTGGTTGGGGGCTGGGCGTAGCCGTCACCGCGCTGGGGGGACCCACACAGGGACCCACACAGCCCTAAATTGAAGGGGAAATTGGGACACACAAATAAAGACACACAAATAAAAAGATTCCCCATAGTTTCCCATTTTTTTTCTGGGTTTTTGTCTTGCCCCCCACTTCCCATATTTTCCTATATTTTCTGGGAAATCGAGGATGAATTGTGTCTGTGTGCTTTTTCCCCTCCTGATAAATAAGGAACGAGGTCCCTTTTTACCATAAGTTGAACTTCGATTCCCCATCGAAAACATCAGGAAAACCTGAGGCAAACTGTGAAACAATGAAGGAACACGGAACCCCTCCCCAACGAAACGGGTTCCTTCTTCAGGGACCCGACTGCAGCGCAACTCTCACGGATTCCCACGACTACCGTCCAACAAGTGAGATTCTGGCACGATGCCGGACTGTCAGGGCGAAACTGTTACGTTAATTCGCGGTGGTGAAGTCCCAGGAGCGATGTTATGGATGGCGCGGTTCAGGATCGTCAAGACGGGGCACTAATAATGTCTCGCGCGGCGTTGAAGTCCCTGGAATGGTGCTCTGGCACAGTTCATTATTTTCAAGCGGTTATCTTCCAACGGGACACCTCTCTCAGAGAGCATGAACCCTTGCATGGCGCCTACGAAAAGGAAACTTTAAGGGAGGGCTGATTGTGACATCGTTGATGAGTCTTGGGTTTACACTGGTCCTCCCCCTCCTCCCCCTGGTCCTCCCTCCTCCTCCTCCTCCTCCTCCTCCTCCTCCTCCTCATATCACGCCCCCAAGAGACCTTCAATAGGGCCTGAAGAGACCCCCAAAAGACAAGCCCCAACACGGCCGACGATTCCCCCTAGACGGCCCCAGAGACCCCCTACGAAGGCCCTCAGAGGGGCCCAAAAGGCGCAGACTCGGGGGTGCGCTCCCCAAGATGCCTCTCAAAGGGCTCTTATGCTCTTCCTCCTGGGCCCCCTCCGAGCGCCAACCCGCGAAATCTCCTCTTCATCCCCCCGACGCTCGACGCGGCCTGGGCTGGGCGACAAGGAGTCGGGGGCTCCTGAAGAGGAGCCGCGAATGTGCAGCCGACTTCCGCGGGCGATTGGGCTCCTGGGTTCCTTGTTCTAAGAGTCCTGGGTGCATACGGCAGGTTCGTGTCGTGTCGACCCCGGCGTTGGTTTTTGACACCGCAGGGATCGTTCAACCTTGAACGATCGGCCATTTCCGCGACGTCCAATCGTTCAACATCGACCGATTCTGGGCCGCCGCCGGCGTTCAACCTTGAACGCCCGCGCTGGGGTCGCCGCCGGTCGACACGACGCAAACCTACCGTAGCTTTGCCATGGTGTTGTGAAAACGTGTCTCTCCTTCCGATGGGCTTCCAGGTTCCCCCATAGGTCCCAGGGTCTCGGATCCGGGCCGGTCCTGTTGCGCGCTCCCCGCCGAATCCAGGTGGGCAGTCAAATTCCAGGATGGAGAAATTACAGAGAGCAGAGACAGTAAATGCACCAGGGGGTATATATATATATACATATACACACATATATATAGATAGATAGATATATATATATGTAGATATATATATATATACTAGAACCATCGCGCGCGCTTCGCGCGCGCTCAGGTTCTAGCCCAGGACGGGGGCGCGCTAGAAGATCGTGGGCAGCGCTATCAAGCACAGGCGCGTGACATAGTCGTGCCTCCTGAGGGCCTCTTTTTCTTCATAGGAGCAGGAGTAACAGCAACCTAGCGCAACAAGGCAAAAGGGTATCCAGGCGCAGTGTTAATGAAGACATGGGTACAACGCACGTCAGCCATGCACTATTTGAAATCCGAACGCTGCCAGTCAAGCAAAGGATGCACGTGCAATAGAGGACGTAGAACGGATCCAGCCATTTGGGGCCGAACGCGCACTGAGCTCCGTGCGCATCGCACATGCTCCCGAAGAAATGATCACGTCTTTGTTGTCATCCTCGCCCAAAAGACCTCCGACATCAAACCCTGTTCGCCCTGAATGCTTAACGTACACATTTAAGTACATGAAACTTGTGTCCGTGCGTCCGTGAACGACTTTCAGCTCAACCGTGCCAAAAGCAAGTCATCCAGGGCTTCCGACATCACTTTGCGATGCGCTGAAGTGGTACCCTCCAACTTGCTTAGCGACTGCCCACGACCCAGTAACGTTTATCTCTTGGAAGTACATATCCGCGCAGCCTTTACCCACTCGGCGCGCATCGGCTTGCACGCGAAGCAATGCGTCTTCAACGCTCGTTCCACGAGGGATGCTTATCAGAACGTGAATGCCTGGCTTCATCAAATCGAACCGCTCGCCGTGAACGTTTTGAAGATGGGGGTCACCGGTAGCAGCCACGCCTGCGCCGGCTCCGCCCGCCATGGGAGCTGCAGGAGGAAACGTCGGATGTGGTGTCGGCCAACCCTGAAGATACGTCGGGCTGGGCGTTGGGCTGGGCGTCGGGAGAGCTGTTGGGAAGGCCGTCGGGTAGGACGCCGGGAAAAGCGTAGGGAAGAGCGTCGGGAAAAGCGTTGGGTAGGCCGTCGGGTAGGGTGTCGGGGAGGACGTCGGGAAGGGCGTAGGGAAAGGCGTAGGGAAAGGCGTAGGGAAGGCCGTTGGGTAGGGAGTCGGGTAGGGGGTCGGGTGGGGCGTCGGGAAGGCCGTCGGGTAGGGCGTCGGGTAGGGCGTCGGGCAGGGCGTCGGGTAGGTCGTCGGGTAGGGCGTCGGGTAGGGCGTCGGGGTGGGCGGCGGAGGCTGGCGGACATGCTGGCGTCCCGCTCGCCGATACGAGGGTCGCGCTCCCCGCTCGGTACGAATTCAAGTCGGCCGCGGAATAGGAAGCCACGGGCGAGACAGAAGTCGTCGCTCCGTTCATCGCGCTGTTGATATCGGACGAAGACAGCCCAGAGGGCCACAGCTGCACAGAATAAACCTTGTGCAGTCGCCAGGGCAATTGTTTGTGGGTCCCGGGCCTGCCCCCCCTATATATATATATACATACATACATATATGTATGTATATAAGTGGCACGTGTGTGCCCAGGCTCATACAACAAGCTGAAGGGGCGTTTGAAGCAGGAGTGACATGCAACAGCGAAGTCGCACTCGAGCGCAAGTGGGGTTGCCACACCTTGCGATGTGTGTACCAGGGCCCCCCAGGAAGCCTCAGGAGGCCCGACTTGGATACCAGAAGAGGCTCCAGGAGGCCCCAGGATTGTGAGTGTTGTGTGTGTGATGTGTGCTTTGTGTGGTGCGTGTTTTTTGTGTGTTGTCGGTGTTGTGTGTGTATATTATGTTTGTCTAGCGTGTGATGTGTTGGGCGTGATTTGTGTCTTTGTGTGTGCATGTAGTTCTGAAGCCCCAGGAGGCCCCAGGAGGCCCCAGGCGGCCTCAGCAGGCCCAGGAGAACTCCAGGAGGCTCCGAGGCGGGGTCTGGGGTACCAGAAGGTCCAGAAAGCCCCAGGAGGCCCCAGGAGGTTCCAGGAGGCCCCCAGGAGGCTCCGAGGAGGGGTCTGGGGCTCGATTTTGGGAGGATGTCTCAGGCGAAACCGCCATTCTCTGAGAATCGGGGTCAAAATTATTGAAATTACCATGTGTTTTTGAAGGTTTTACGTTAACATGTTGAAATTCCCATGTGTTTTTGGACCCTGACGTCACGATCTGCGTGAGGGGTGCCACCGATTTTCAGAATTTCGAGGATGTCCCTAGCGAAACGGCTAGAAAAATCGCGGACGACGTGCGCATTAATCGCCTCTGAGCTCTACTCCCTCGGAGAGGTGCGTATGAGAATATATATATATATATATATATATATATATGTATGTATATATATATATATATATATATATATATACGCATGTGTATATATATATATATATATATATATATATATGTATCCGCCGGCCCCCTTGTGGGGCCACCAGGCTGTAGGCCCGTGATTCGCAGTTTCCTGTACCAGTTGTAGTTTGTAGTTTCCAGTGTTACAGTTCTGCTTCTTGCTGGTTACTGTAACTAGTTGATTGACCGCGCGAGGGGAGAAAGGCCCAAACCAGATTTTTTTATTTCCCCCTGGGCGCGTTGTCTGAATTGCTGGGGGGGCTGGAAATCGACACCCCTCACGCAGATCCGCGGGGTCAGGGTCCAAAAACACAGGGGATTTGCCACATTTCTGAAAGTCGGTGCCACCCCCACGCAGATCCGCGGGGTCAGGGTCCAAAAACACATGGGATTTGCCACATTTCTGAAAGTCGGTGCCACCCCTCATGCAGATCCGCGGGGTCAGGGTCCAAAAACACATGGGATTTACAACTTTTCTAAAATTCGGTGCCACCCCTCACGCAGATCCGCAAGGTCAGGGTCCAAAAACACAGGGGATTTGCCACATTTCTGAAATTCGGTGCCACCCCTCACACAGATCCGCAGGGTTAGGGTTCAAAAACAAAAGGGATTTGCCACATTTCTGAAATTCGGTGCCACCCCCTCACGCAGATCCGCAGGGTCAGGGTCCAAAATCACATGGGATTTACCACATTTCTGAAATTCGGTGTCACCCCTCACGCAGATCCGCAGGGTCAGGGTCCAAAAACACATGAGATTTGCCACATTTCTGAAATTCGGTGCCACCCCTCACGCAGATCCGCGGGGTCAGGGTCCAAAAACACTGAGATTTGCCACATTTCTGAAATTCGGTGCCACCCCTCACGCAGATCCGCGGGGTCAGGGTCCAAAAACACATGGGATTTGCCACATTTCTGAAATTCGGCGCCACCCCTTACGCAGATCCGCGGGGTCAGGGTCCAAAAACACATGGGATTTGCCACATTTCTGAAATTCGGTGCCACCCCTCACGCACATCCATCGCAAGGCGTGGTAACCCAAACTGCGAGAACTCCCTCGGCCCTTTAATCGCAAGGTGTGGTAACCAAGCCCGTAAACCATACACGTCTTACCAATCGCCAGGTGTGGTAACCCCTCTTGTGATCAGTTGGTTTTGCTGATTGCGAATCGGCTTCGCATGAAGTTTCGATACTGCTTCACGACAGCGCCAAGGCCTCACGACTTAGCTCTTCCATGGCCCATTCTCCGAGAGAGGG
The DNA here is from genome assembly GCA_963575745.1 of Prorocentrum cordatum. Classification (NCBI taxonomy): domain Eukaryota; class Dinophyceae; order Prorocentrales; family Prorocentraceae; genus Prorocentrum; species Prorocentrum cordatum. Next base: position 104,403 of record CAUYUJ010014331.1, on the reverse strand, counting down.
GGCCGGCGGCAGGGGGCGAAGCCCTTCCGGATATATATATATATATATATATATATATATAGATATATATATATAGATATAGATATATGGAAACAGAACGCTGAGTGGATATAGCAGAGAGAAAGACGTATTATATATTAAGAAAACAAGCATAATAAGACACGTATGACATACTAGGTGGTAGAGAGCACGGAGCAGAGCGCAGAGTGCATGAAGCAAATATCATCGAGTAGAGGGTAGAGGGTAGTTCAACTGTAGAGGGAAAGGGTAGAGGGCAGAGAGTGCACAATAGACGATGATATTGTAAGTAGCGGCAACAGATGCCAAGGATGACAGCCATCGTCATCATCTGCTCTCTTCCACAACTTGATCGCTGCACATACATCCGAAGTCACATTAGGAATTAGATGGTGTCACGTGCACGCTACGTGACAAGACATGCTGGGTAGATGAAACAAACACTTCAGCGATCATGCGGCAATCCAACCTTAAGACCATAGACAATATCCCAATCACACGCTTTCAGTTTATATTCAGAAAGCACAATGCGCATCTGACGTCCGAGCCGTACACGGCACACTAAGAGACGGAGTAAAGCTGCCAACGATAATTCACAGTAAAGGTCTCAACTTCAGCTCGGGATGCACCTGTGGACAACATGCAATGGCAAGCCATAACAGGACACACGCAGAAACTATGATCGGAACTATGATCTGAGCACGCTGACGGGGGGCTCCGCACAGGCCGCGGCCTTGCATCACATGCTTCCCAGCATCAGCATCGAGCTCAGTACATTGCGAGAGCCATTTCCCTGATAGCTAGCGTTGTCCACCTCAAAAACTTGAACTGACTTGACTGATAACTGCCAGAACGGCGCTACTGGGATGGCCGAGCTCGACTAAATATGCGCGATGTGACGAAGTATGTGAATGAGTGTGAGTGTCTATTGTGTGCGCACGCGCAAACCAACAGCAAGCGGAGCAAGCAAGCAGCAGGCAAACGCAGCACACAGCATGACACCCAGGCAATACCCTCCTCGCGCGCCTCCCTCCTCTCGCGCCTCCTACTCTCGCCTCATACCACCTTTCCTCCTCCCGTCCCCCCTACCTCCCTCCCTCCACTGGCCCCCCTCCCCTTCCTGCCACGCTCACGGATCGCGGGGCCGACGGCGACGACGTCGACGAAGACGACGGTCAGAGCAGGGCGAATTGAGACAGCGGCAGCGAACAATCGGCCCGCGGACCCCTCCCGGGGTCCAAACCCACAGGTTCCCCACGCTGCGTCCAGCCGAGGCGAGGACGGGCCCCCCAGAAGGCCAACTGCCGTGGCCTCCACTGGCCCCCCCCCTCGGCGGCGCCTCCCAGTGCCAGGACGGGGGTCCTCCTCCTCCTCCTCCTCCTCCTCCTCCTCTTCTTCTTCTTCTTCTTCTTATTATTCGTCTTCTTCTTCTTCTTCTGCTTCTTCTGCTTCTTCTTCTTCTTCTTCTTCTTATTATTATTCTTCTTCGTCTTCTTCGTCTTCTTCGTCTTCTTCGTTTTCTTCGTATTCTTCTTCTTATTATTCGTCGTAATATTATTATTATTCCTCTTCTTCTTCTTATTCCTCTTCTTCCTCTTCTTTTTCCTCTTCTTCTTTTTCTTCCTCCTCCTCCTCCTCCTCCTCCTCCTCCTCCTCCTCCTCCGTCGCCTCCTCCTCCTCCTCCTCCTCCTCCGCCTCCGCCTCCTCCCGCCTCCGCCTCCGCCTCCGCCTCCGCCTCCTCCTCCTCCTCCTCCTCCTCCTCCTCCTCCTCCTCCTCCTCCTCCTCCTCCGCCTCCGCCTCCTCCGCCTCCGCCTCCGCTCCGCCTCCGCCTCCGCCTCCGCCTCCGCCTCCGCCGCCTCCTCCTCTCCTCCTCCTCCTCCTCCTCCTCCTCCTCCGCCTCCGCCTCCGCCTCCGCCTCCTCCTCCTCCTCCGCCTCCTCCTCCTCCTCCTCCTCCTCCTCCTCCTCCTCCTCCTCCTCCTCCTCCTCCTCCTCCTCCTCCTCCCCCTCCTCCTCCTCCTCCTCCTCCTCCTCCTCCTCCTCCTCCTCCTCCTCCTGAGGCAGCAGCAGCGGCGACGCGCGCCGTCGGCGGCGGGCGGCGGCGGCGCGGCGGCAAGGGCCGGGCCGCGGCGTGCCCGCCTGGCTGCTCCTGCGCCGTGCGCGCGCAGGCGCGGGCGCCCTGAGCTCTGCGCCGCTCGTGCGCGTGCGCGCGCAGGGCGTGCGCGCGCAGGGCGGCCACAGCGAGGGAGGGGGCTCCTCCTCCTCCTCCTCCTCCTCCTCCTCCTCCTCGTCCTCCTCCTCCTCGTCCTCCTCCTCCTCCTCCTCTCAGAGAGGGCTCGAGGGGTTCCAAAGCGCGCGGCGAGGAGGAGGAGCCTGGGAGGGGGAGGGAGGTTTGTGAGTGCAGCCAGCCGTATGATGAGGACAGCACGAGAAGGATGCAAGGGCCTTGGAAGGCCATGTCGACACTTTGCGAGCGGGGCGTGGTTAGCGAAAGCGGCCGAGAATGGATCGAAGGGGAATGATACAAGTGTGCCCATCGAAAGTTGCTCTTCTTCACTATGCGGGTCGACTGTCGATGCGCCTCGTCCTGGGACGAAAAGGCGAGAAGGGATTCAAGTGGCTCTGGTAGGTTTCGAGTGGGCTTATAGGAATTCCATCGCTGCCCCCCTGCTGCTGCCCCGTCCGCCCTGTGCCTCTTGCTCGCCCTTCTCCTATCCCGAGTTTGGTGGGTGGAACCAAAACCCCCTCTGGCAAAACACCCGCCTCAACAAGACCTGGCCCGCGCAAACCATACCGCCGCAACGCCGTCTCAGGTCGAGGACAAAGCCGACATGGCAGAATGGGGGTCCGACTAACCTACCAACCAACGACTGCTTCATCGCTGATCTGGTTGGGGGCTGGGAGTAGCCGTCACCGCGTTGGGGGGACCCACACAGGTACGAACAATCATGTGGGATAAGCAACTGATCCTACTAAGAAATGCTGCCGGCAAGACCGCGCATCTTCGGATGCCCGCGCGGACTTCCTGGATCGGCGCTGGAACCCCTTGGTGGCGCCTCCAGCGCCGCCCCTGCAAACTGCACGACTTGAAGGGAAACTGGGACACACAAATAAATACACACAAATAAAAAGATTCCCCATATTTTCGTATATTTTCTGGGTCTTTGTCCTCCCCACCACTTCCCATATTTTCCCATATTTTCTGGGAAATCGACGATTCATTGTGTCCGTGTGTTTTTCCCCCTCCTGATGACTACCGGACCCTGCTCCCGGGCGCGCGGAGCGCACCGAGGGCGGCGCCGGAGGCGCCACCCGGGGGGGTTGGGGGGGGGGGGGCGGCGCCGAGACCTGCGCGCGGAGCTCCGGACGTGCATGCTTGCGCAGTCACCGCCCGCACCCCTCCTAGGGCTCCCAACTTCGCGCTTCGCGCTGCGCGAAGCGCGAATAACTTCGCGCCCTCGCGCCGCCCTCCCAAAGGGAGAATAGGAGGACGAGGAGGAGGGGGAGAAGGAACGAGGACCGCGAAGCGCGAAGCGCGAATAACTTCGCGCCCTCGAGGGAGCCCTTGCACCCCTCCCTCCTGCCTCGAATTGGCCTGGCGCAAGGGTTCTGAGGCCGCCCCTGGCGCACCGAGAGGCAGGAGGAGCACCGGCGTCACGGCAGCGTGTGAAAAAAGGGGTTCGACGGGCTCGACAAGCGGCCCCTCGCTTGATGGCCCCACGACGGTAACAGACGGGCGGCGCGAACGCGCGGCAAATCAATGAGATGGGGGACGTGGGCAATCGAACCAGGCCTCACCTTCGTGAGTCCGCGTCTGCTCCTCCTCGAGCGGCAGTGCAGTCTACCCGCACTGTGAGGACGAGCAAAATTCCAAGGGTACCCTTGCACCCTTCCCCTTCGGCCTGTCCCTGGCCGCGCCCCGCTCGCAAAAAATTCGGCATGGCCTTCCAAGACCCCCTGCACCCTTATCGCGCGTCCCCGTTAAAGGGGCTGACTGTACAGTCGGGGCGTTGACCTAAGGAACCCCAAATAAGGAACGGAGGCCCCTTTTTCCCATCAGTGAAAGTTCAACTTCCCATCGAAAACCTGGGGAAAACCTAAGGCAAGCTGTGAATCAATCAAGGAACACGGAGCCCCTCCCCAACGAAAAGGGTTCCCTTCTTCAGGGCCCCGACTGTAGATGAGGGTCGGGAGCGGCAAAGAGGGGGGCGTCAAAGAGGGGGGGGCGCAAATCATGACCGGCGGCATGTGCGCGGCCCAGCGGGGGGGCCAGGGACGTAATGAAACAAGAAGAGGCGCCATGAAATCTGGGGAAAAATCATGGCCCGCGCCATGATATCCACCCCCTCCGCCTTCGACCCCTTTTGCGCCCGCGTCATCACCCCC
>CAUYUJ010014331.1:0-92500 GCA_963575745.1 Prorocentrum cordatum | reverse complement strand
CAATGCGTGCGCGGCATTCAACACGCGCTCGCCAGTTCCCGTCGGCAACCGCCATCGCGGCCGCATCAGCTGTACCAAACCGGCTGGCCGGTGTGACTTCGGCCCCCAGTTGTGCCAGCTTTGCTTCTTATGTTGTGGGAGGGCGGGTGGGACTGGGCATGCCATGCTTGACTCGCTCGAGCTGGCTAGCTTGCTCGAGCTGGCTAGCTTGACTCCTATCCTTACTACTACTCCTGCCTACTACTACTACTAGACTACTACTACTACTAATACTAATACTCTACTAACTACTACTACTACACTACTACTGCTATTACTGGCGACTGGCTGCTACTACTGCTGCTACTGCTACTACTTCTACTACTACTACTACGACTACTAACTCCTCCTCCTCCTCCTACTACTACACTACTATTATTACTACTACTACTACGACGACTAACGACTACTACTAATACTACTACGACTACGACTACTACTACACTACTACTATAATACACTACTACTGACTAAACTACTACTACTACGACTACTACTACTACTACTACACTACTACTACTACTACTACTACTCCTACTAGTACTATTAACTATTACTGAGTAGTAGTACTACTACGATTTACTACTACTACTACTACTACTACTACTACTACTACCACGGCTACCACTACGACTACCACTACGACTACTACTACGACTACTACTACAACGGCTAACACTAACACTACTACTACTACTACTACTACTACTACTACTACTACTACGGCGACTGCTACTACTACTACTACTACTACTACTACACTACTACTACTACTACTACTACTACTACTACTACTACTACTACTACTACTACTACTACTACTACTACTACACCTACTCCACCTACTACTACTACTACTACTACTACTACTACTACGACGACGACGACGGCGACGACTACGACTACGACTACGACTAGAGACGACTACTACTACTACTACTACTACTACTACTACTGCTACTACTACTACTACTACTGCTACTGCTACTGCTACTGCTACTGCTACTGCTGCTGCTACTGCTACTGCTACTGCTACTGCTACTACTACTACTACTACTACTACTACTACTACTACTACGACTACTGCTACTGCTACTGCTACTGCTACTGCTACTGCTACTGCTACTACTATTACTACTACTACTACTACTACTACTACTACTACTACTACGACTACTACTACTACTACTACTACTACTACTACTACTACTACTACTACCGCCAGGCACGTCAGGATTTCAAGAGGAGGACACCAATTTTATGACGCCCATAGTGGTTCAAGCTTGTGCGCGGGCACAGGGCCAAAAGCTCCAAGGATCTCCTCTCCTACAAGGTTTGCGTGGCATCATTGCACTAGTTGACCAGAGGCCATCAGAGGAGCTGCAAAGGCTCTCGGCATCCAAGGCTGAAGACCCAGCGCTCGCAGCTTTGGAAGAGTCTGTCTCATGGGGACGCTCCAGGAGATGCGAAGACCAGCTCCGCCTACGGCCCGTCCTTGCAGAAAAGAGCTGTTTTGGGGATTATGCTTGAACCTGATTCTGCTGGTGCCGCTAACGAACCCCTAGACAGCGAAGCTGTTAGGGGGCAAGGGTCGGCCGAGGTCTTGAAGCCATCAGGGAGCGTGCTCCCTGCTCCAGGAGAAGCGGGACAGCAGGCCTGTTCCGCCTCCTCGGCCTTAACGCCACGAACGTGGCCCATTTGCATGGCCCATTTGCATGGTCTGTTTCGCCAGAGGAGCTTGTCGGATGGAAGCGTTCCTGTCGGAGGGGTCAGGAGAAGAATTTGCAGCTTGACGTGTGGCTGTGCTGGCTGTGCTGATGTAGCAGCCGCGAGGCGACGGGCGCTCTGCTGTGCCCGCAGTGTCAATACCCTCAGTACCCTCCTCCTCCTCCCCCTCCTCCTCCTCCTCCTCCTGCTCCTCCTTTCCTCCTCCTGCTCCTCCTCCTCTTCTCCGTTCCTCTTCCTCCTCCTCCTCCTCCTCCTCCTCATGATCAGCCATTCTTCCACCGTATATCGCCGTAGGAATCCCCGCGCGCCAAGCGGGGGAAACGCTCCTCCAGATCGACCTCCGGCTCTCTCAGCGGGGAGGTCGGGAGCGTCCACACCTCGAAATCAACAGCATGTGCATTAAGAGGCGGGAGGGCACGGGCCCCGCAGAGACAAATTCCTGGATGTTTTTCTCCGCTCCCTGGCACCCGGAGCCCTCCACGAACCCGGGGGCCATGGTACATGACTGAAGGTGAAAAGCTGGTCGTGGGAGAAGAACTAAGTTTTGGACCCGGTCCCCTCAGGACCTCAATACATGGCGAAGAACGATGGCAATATAGATTGAAGATGAGGCCGTCGAATGTGCAAGAACACGTTTTGAACGTTGCTGGATGCTTCTTTCAAGTGGCCTTCGGGAAGCTTCGGCGGTCTAGAGATTTCTGAATCGGGAGCAAACGAGGCAGAGGAGGCAGAAACGGAAAGCGAACTGAACGAAGCAGGTCATGTTTGAGAGGGCTTTCCGATGGCCAACACATTGCGCTGGCGAGGTTACTGTCAGCAATGCAATATCTTAACACATGCCAGCGCGATCGCCGAATGAAGAGCCCCTTGGCCCCTCAGTAAATCAGCCTCTGTGATTTCTTCTGCACACACACATGCACCAAGCCTCAGAAGCACACAATTACTCGCTGTCTCAAGCACCTGCATTCTGAATCGGACACCACCTGCAGCTCGGAACTACCCCACCACCCCCGAACCCCGTCCTCAGAGGCTTCGGAAAGATCAGCGACCTGGCTACGTGACCCCAAAATATACACCACCTCCAGGCGGCCATAACAAAAGAACAAATCTTGCGCGCGACCGCTCTGACAGGGCTGCCACTGCCTGCCCCCGCCAAGCGCAAGTATTTGCCACGTGACCATGCGCGCAGATGGCGGCCGCATTCGGTCGCGAATAATTGCGTACCCTAAGGCAGAACGGTGGTGGTGTATAGAAACGATGGACCCCCCCCGGGAATTTGATACACCACCCCGAAACATCCACCACGTGAATGTGTTGTTTTTGTTTTCTGCGCATGCAACCGCATGCCCAAATGACGCACACGCGACATGACATTCCCACAAGATTTGACGCACCTTGCAACCACCGCCGAAACAATAATCCGATCAACCCCCATGTCAGAAAACCAGCCCGCGGTGGTGATGTATATGCGTGGGCCCTGGACTGTTATACTTGTGACCCTAGGCAGAGCCATCTCGCCTCGCCTTAAGCTTCAAACGAAAACGGATCGTGCTTTTCGGAAGCTACGTGGGCAACGCACTTACGTATCGTGGCGAACCCAAACAGAGGAAAATTCATGGGAACTAAATGTCCCGCGTCGGAACACCCATCAACTCTCTACCCGGATGGGGTGGCTGGATCATGCGCATGGGCCGTGCTGTTCGCAAATGCCCCGCAATGTTGGCCGTGAGGGAAAACCGTTCGTGCCTCAGTTGTGCTCAGAAGTGCATGGCACGCCCTGGGAACACCCAGGGACCCATGGAAGGACGAAAGGAACCTTGAACATCTGCCCGATTCCAAGGCATGCCCTAATCACCCCAGCAAAACTGACTGCACCTGTTGATCGCCTTGCAGCAAATCGTCTCGTAAACGCATGGTGTGCATTAGTCGTCGTGCCTCCGTCGAGGGCTATGCCCGCCGCTGGTGCCGTGGGCGGTGTGCGTCGGTGCTCGGGCGAGTATTGTCCGTCGGTCAGGAACGCAAGCAACGCTTCCGCGGCGTGGCCAATCAGTCCACCCACACTGCACAAAAAGCCCCTCGACGGTGTCCGTCGACACTTTAGGCGTGGCCATGCCTCACAGAACGTGCCACGGGCCGTGCTCCTCATGTGAACGCGCGGGGCGGTGTTTGGCAAGCAACGAGGCACCTCGGGCGAGGCGGCGTGCAACGCGTCCACCAAGGACGATGCGCGTCCTCCCTGCTTATCTGGGATGTTCGCTAATGGGGGCCATCAACGTGGGGGTGCGGAATTGTACACCTTTGATGCACTTTGGGGGGCCCGCGGCGGGAGTGTAGGGGCCACGTGGGGCCCTTTTACGGCCACCTTCCTGCAATCCTCGACCCCCCCCCGCGTTACGTAATTGCCCCGCGTTAGCCGTCCGCCCTCTAGCTTCCCCACGTCTCCTCCGCGTCCAGTCATCCCATGGTTCATCCCACGTGAACCTCATCCGCCCCATGACCCGTCTCCCTCTCCCTTTCGCCCGCTCTCATCGCCCCCCAAACCCTCTCCTCCTCCTCCTCCTCCTCCTCCTCCTCCTCCTCCTCCTCCTCCTCCTCCTCCTCCTCCTCCTCGTTCTCTCCTTCACAGCGCATGTAGATTGGAATCCAGATTACAGGTCCTTCGCAGTTGGAGACGTATGCCACCGACGGTCCGCGGCTGGAGCCCAGCCCAGGACCCTCCCCATGCTGCCGCCGCCGCTGCTCCCCCCTATAACTCCCACTCCCTCACCCTCCCTTCCCTGCGTGCTCCGCCCTCCCCATTCCATCATCCCCCTCCTGCCTCGGTTCCCCCCCCCCTCTCCCTCCACTTCGGTCGACCCCCCGGCTCTTTTTCAACTCTCGCTCCGCTGCCGTCTCTCCTCCTGCCCCCCCTCTCTCTCTCTCTCTTTCCTGCATCTGCCCGACCGCCTCCCTGCACACTCTGATTAACCCCTCCTCTTCCTCCTGCACCTCTCCATGTGGGCGCCGAAAAGACACGGAGGAGGCGGCGGCGGAGGCGGGGGCGGAGGAGTGGAGGAAGAGGAGGAACAGGAGAAGGGAGATTGTGGACCGCGTGAACGCAGTGACTGAAACAACTCGCCCCCATCAGAATCGGGGTCAGATTCTACATCCGACCCCCCTCGACGGGACGTCTCCCCGAGAACCTGCACTCTATCCAAGTCCGAGGGAAGGAGTCGGAAAGCCTCCAGGACAACTCGCTCGGATGCAAAACCAGGGGCCTCATGGGCCTCTCTGAGAGGGCAGCTCCCCGCACCTGGGGCCGCTCCCAACGACGTCGCCCGACGCAGAAGCGGCCTCTCTTCCGAACTCCACGGCTCCACACACAGGAGAAGGGAGGAGGCCGAGGAGGAGCAGCGGGACGAGGAGGAGGGAGGGAGGGAGGCAGGCAGGCAGGCAGGAGGAGACGGCGAGAGAAGCCCCCCCCCCCTCCGGGCCGGCCGCGCCGCCGCCGTCCTCTGCCCCCGAGGCCCGCCCGCCCCCCGAGGGGGGGGGGGGACGCCGCATGTGGGCCCAATCCCAACCCACTGGGCCCAATCCCAACCAACTGCGACCAATCCCAACCAGTGCGAAAAGCAAACTGGGCCCAATCCCAACCATCTTGGGATAGGCCCACAATAGGATTTTAATTGTAGAGAAGCCCAAGACGAGTGCGAAGACCAAGTGACATTCCTTATGTCAACGCACAGGATCTGGAAGCCAACATGCATGCTCGAGTTGGAATTGGTCTCAGTTTTGGTTTGCACACGAGCACTACGTTAAGATGAGCAAGAGGGCACCGAAGCGTAAACATCGATTCTAAAATATGCAAATGGATCTTCCTGGTACTAGTAGTAGAGGTAGTCGTAGTAGTCGTAGTGGTAGTAGTAGTAGTAGTAGTAGTAGTAGTAGTAGTAGTAGTAGTAGTAGTAGTAGTAGTAGTAGTAGTAGTAGTAGTAGTAGTAGTAGTAGTAGTAGTAGTAGTAGTAGTAGTAGTAGTAGTAGTAGTAGTAGTAGTAGTGGTAGTGTAGTGGTAGTGGTAGTAGTAGTAGTAGTAGTAGTAGTAGTAGTAGTAGTAGTAGTAGTAGTAGTAGTAGTAGTAGTAGTAGTAGTAGTAGTAGTAGTAGTAGTAGTAGTCGTAGTAGTAGTGGTAGTAGTAGTAGTAGTAGTAGTAGTAGTAGTAGTAGTAGTAGTAGTAGTAGTAGTAGTAGTAGTAGTAGTAGTAGTAGTGGTAGTAGTAGTGTAGTAGTGGTAGTAGTTGTCGTAGGTAGTAGTAGTAGTAGTAGTAATGTAGCCGTAGTCGTCGTAGTAGTAGTAATAGTAGTAGTAGTAGTAGTAGTAGTAGTAGTACTTCTAATAGTAATAGTAGTCGTAGTAGTAGTAGTAGTAGTAGTAGTAGTAGTAGTAGTCGTAGTCGTAGTAGTACTAGTAGTGGTGGTAGTAGTAGTAGTAGTAGCAGCAGTAGTAGTAGTAGTCGTCGTCGCAGTCGTAATAGTAGTAGTAGTAGTAGTAGTAGTAGCAGTAGTAGCAGTACTGGTAGTAGTACTACTCGTAGTAGTAGTAAAATAAATAGTAATAGTACTAGCAGCAGCAGCAGCAGCAGCAGCAGTAGTAGTAGCAGTAGTAGTAGTAGTAGAAGTAATAGTAGTAGTAGTAGTACTAGTAGTAGTAGTAGTAGTAGTAGTAGAAGCAGTAGTAGTAGTAGTAGTAGTAGTAGTAGTAGTAGTGGTGGTAGTAGTAGCCGCGGTAGAAATAGTCGTGGTCGTAGGCGGCGTGTAGTAGTCTGAATCGTGATAATGGTAGTGCTAGTAGTAGTAGTAGTAGTAGTAGTCGTAGTAGTAGTAGCAGTAGTAGTAGTTAGTAGTAGTAGTAGTAGTCGTAGTAGCAGTGTAGTAGTAGTCGTAGCGGTGTCGTAGTGTCAGTAGTAGTAGTAGTAGTAGTAGTAGTAGCAGTAGTAGTAGTAGTAGTAGTTAGTAGTGTAGTAGTAGTGGTAGTAGTAGTAGTAGTAGCGTACGGTCGTAGTACTGGTAGTAGGGTAGTAGCGGGTAGTAGTTAGCAGTAGTAGTAGTAGTAATAGTAGTAGTAGTTCGTAGTCGTAGTCGTAGTCGTAGTAGTAGTAGTAGTAGTAGTAGTAGTAGTCGTAGTAGAATGTGCAATACGATTGTTATTTGTAGTAGTAGTAACGGTAGTCGTAGTAGTAGTAGTAGTAGTAGTAGTAGTAGTAGTAGTAGGAGTATAAGTGGTAGTAGTAGTAGTAGTAGTAGTAGTAGTAGTAGCAGTACTAGTAGTAGTAGTAGTAGTAGTACTGGTGGTGGTAGTGGTGGTGGTAGTACTGGTGAGTGGTAGTAGTAGTAGTAGTAGTAGTACAAATACTAGGAGTAGTAGTAGGAGTAGTAGTAGTAGAGGTCGTAGTAGTAGTAGTAGTAGTAAGTAGTAGTAGTAGTAGTAGTAGTAGTAGTAGTAGTAGTAGTAGTAGTAGTAGTAGTAGTAGTAGTAGTAGTAGCAGTAGTAGTAGTAGTAGTAGTAGTAGTAGTAGCAGTAGCAGTAGTAGTAGTAGTACTAGTAGTAGTAGTAGTAGTAGTAGCACTCGTACTAGTACTAGTACTAATAGTAGTAGTGGTAGTAGTAGTAGTAGTAGTAATAATAGTCGAAATAGTAGTAGTAGGGAATTCCGAAGGAGGAATCCACAAGGAATTCCGAAGGAGGAATCCACAAGGAATCCCGAAGGATTCCGAAGGATTCCTGATGAATTCCAAAGGAAGCCGGAGGACTTCCGAAAGCACCCTAAGGAATTCCGAAGGAATCGTGAAGAATTCCGCAGGAATCCCAAGGAATTCCGAAGGAGTCTTGAAGAATCCTGAGGAATTCTGAAGATCCCATCCGTGGTTGGAATTGGTCTCATTTTTGGCTGAGTTGGAATTGGTCTCATTTGTGGTTGGAATTGGTCTCTTTTCTGGTTGCAATTCGCCCCGAACGGTTGGGATTGGTCCTAGTCGGTTGTAATTCGTACCACTTCGGGGGGGCGCCTCGTCCCAGCCGGCGTCGTCGCCCCACTCGTCCGCGCTGTCGCAGTCCTCGTCCTCCTCTCTCCAAGGGGGGCGCGCCGAAGGCCCAGACTCAGGAGGGAAAGAAACACACAAATAAATACACACAAATAAAAATGTTCCCCATATTTTCCGATATTTTCTGGGTTTCTGTCTTCCCCCCCTCTTCCCATATTTTCCCATATTTTCTGGGAATCGCCGATTAATTGTGTCTGTGTGTTTTTTCCCCTCCTGACATAGGGGGGAGGGCGTCCAAGAGGGGGGGGGGCGCAGATCGTGGCCCGCGGCACGTGCGCGGCCCACGGGGGGGGGGGCCGGGACACCTCTTGGAATCTCAGAAGGGGCGCCGTGAGATCCGGGAAGAGATCATGGCTCCCGCCACGGTATCCGCCCCCCTCCTCAGTCATCGCCCCCCTCTGTGCCGCTCCCGACCTCCGGCCATGGAAGCAACAGAACGGGACGTTCGCGATCTTCGGCCTCTGGTGGCCCCTACACGGCCTTGGCACCGTCACGTCATGACACGACTATGGATGAAACACCAGTCCCAGGGAATGAGTCGAGACCTCTTGGGGTCGATGCCATGAAATGGCATGACGTCGGGGGTCTGGGGAGGCTGCGGGGAGGCTGCCACGAAGGGGGGTTCAGGGTCGTGTGTGAGGACCAAAGAGGAACGGGTCTTGCTTGCTTGGAAATCCTTGGCCTCCCCCCGAAAACATGTGAAGCGCCCAGAAAACCTCGGCCATCGGCCCCTTTGACCAGCCCCCCCCCCCATTCCAAGAGGGCAGGGGGTCCGAGCCGGGGGGGCCCTGTCCAAAGGGGGTGGGTCGGACCGAACAGTTAACTAGCATCCGAATCGTGCTCGATCCATCTCGAATCGATACGTATTATATATGGATCCAACTCTACTTTAGGGCTCGATCCAGCCCTCATACGATCCTACTATATATCTATCTGGATCCAACTTGAATAGCATCCTGGTCGGGCTCGATCCAGCTCAGATATAATCCTACTCCAGCTGAATCCAGCTCTAAATGCATCTGTGAAGGGCTCGACCCATCTTAAACAGAATCCTGCGACACCTAGATCCAGCTCTGATTGCGATCCACTGGGGCTCAATCCAGCTCTCGTGAAACCCTTCCTGCCTTCTAGAGCTCGATCCAAATCCTACCAAGGCTCCATCGTCGTCCTCGTCACACGTCGGAGCCCGGCGCTCGCCGCCGTCGGCTGCCACTAGGGAGGGGGAGCGGCTCTGGTTCGACCGCCCCCCCCCTGCAGGTCAGGCCCCCCCCCCCGGGTTCGAGCCCCCTCCCGCCCCCTTGCATTTCAGGCCCCCCCCCGCTTCGAACACCCCCCCTCCCTTCCCAGCGTCCACAGAACGCGCTCTCCCAGACCACTGGGGCTCGGCATTATATATATATATATATATATATATATATGTATGTATACATATATATACATATATATATATAACGTTTGTATATATATATACACATGTATATGTATATATATATACATATATATATATATATATATATCAAAAAATGACGTCGGGAGCCTGGGCCAGCGCAGCATGGCTCGAGGCACGTGCGAGGACGAAACAGAAACGGGTCGTTTGCAAGATGGTGCAGCGAACTCACGCCGCGGCTTGCGCGGGCCGCCAGCTTGGCACAGCGCTTGAAGAAGCTTACGCGTGACCTTACGCCTGAGTGTCGGCGCACTCGACCCCGCCTTCTTCCGTCGCTCGTGTGCGCAGACACTGGGACCCCGACACAGTGCGATTCCACACCGTGCGGTGACGATGGACTCCCCAAAGACGTCAAGGCACGGTCCGCCACCACACGGTTTTGGGACCCGGGAGGTCGAAGGCGAAGATCCCGCGCGGACCTCAGACAATTCATGTTTCGGCGTTTTCTCGTCCTCGATGAGCGGCGGCTATCCGCTTATCGGGCCGGGCGAAAGGGGGGATAGCAAAGAATGGTTTGAGAAAATCATGTCACGAAGCTGATTTTCCCGGCGCCTCCCGGCGCCAGGAGGCGCCCATGTGTCGAGGAATGGGCCTGGCGACGTGGCAGGTTTCGTACCACCCCCCCTTTCCCCATAGCCCCCCCTTTCGTTCGGCCTGGGCTGCATGCAGCAGATCTCGTACCCCCCCCTTTCCCTATACCGATACCCCCCCCCTTCCGTTCGCCCCGGGCTCAGCAGTGCGGACCCCTTAAGTTGGGGGGCGGAAAGATACGGATACGTGTTGTCCCCGGACCTCTCTTGGGGTGCGTTCTGACCAGAATTTCGAGGCGAATCCAGCGGTGACAACGAGGATTCCCCAGGAGGACCAGGAAAGGTCGAAAACGAAGGGGGACAACACGTATCCGTATCTTTTTCTCCCCCGACTAAGGGCTCAAAGCCCGGCGCAGCCGGCACTCTGTAGAAGCAGACCGGACCGGACAGCGCCACGCGCCGCCTGGCGCGGGCGGACCCTGCAGGCCTGCATGCAGGCGGGGAGAGAGGCGCCCTCGGGGGGGGGGGGGGGCAGGCGCGGGGGCCCCCCCCCACACCGTGGGAGAGTGCGCGGAGGACACCTGCGAGGCAACCTGCTGGCATCCCCACACGCCCCACCGGTGCACGTCCACCAGCATCCGACGTCGCGAAGACACGAGGCATCGTGGGAAGCCACAGCAATAGAGCCCCAGGAGCCCGAAGCGAAAACCATCGGCACCCGCTCCAGCTCTTCAAAACCGCGGGAGGGGCCCCTTCACGGCGACCGGCTTCCCGCGGCTCCTGGGGGGCCAGCGCACGGCCTCCATCCGCGCGCGGAGAGCGGCGAAAAGAGGCCCTCCGCCTCCTCCTCCTCCTCCTCCTCCTCCTCCTCCTCCTCCTCAGGCCCTCCGCCTCATCCTCCCAAGACGCCTGGAGGGTCTGGGACCCTCGGCGGCGGCGGGAGCCGAGCGCCAATTGGCGGCCCTGCCCAGAAACCCGATGCTTTCGGTCGCCATCGGTAGCGACCGATCTGGTGGGCTTGTTTTCTTTCCACCACCACCACTATAAGTAGGAGGGGGAGGGGGTGGAGGCCCTCCGCCTCATCCTCCCAAGACGCCTGGAGGGTCTGGGACCCTCGGCGGCGGCGGGAGCCGAGCGCCAATTGGCGGCCCTGCCCAGAAACCCGATGCTTTCGGTCGCCATCGGTAGCGACCGATCTGGTGGGCTTGTTTTCTTTCCACCACCACCACTATAAGTAGGAGGGGGAGGGGGTGGTCCTCCTCCTCCTCCTCCTCCTTCTCCTCCTCCTCGTCCTTCGCCTCCTTCCCCCCTCCAACTTATGGTAGTGGTGGTGGAAAACAGGCCCATCACGATCAGCTCTCCGAATCGGTCGCGACCGATCGCGACCGCTTCCGAAAAGCTGGTCGCCGCGACCGCTTCTGGCATGCGAAGCAGAACTGGCAGCGGCCGGCCTCGTCGGCCGCGGCTGCGAAGTTCCGGCGTCCAATGATCAGGGCGAGGGGGGAGCGGAGGGCGGCGAACCCGGGAGCCAGGAACTGGGACCCCGAGAACCCAGGACCCCGGGACCCCGGGAACCCGGGTCCACCCAGCGTGCGACCAACATCGGCGGGAAACTTTCGCCGAATCCTTCAACCTCCGCGATGACCCCTTCAGTGCAAGCACTGCTTGGGGAATGATCCCTAGACATGGGACGTCCTGATTTTTTCAGGACGGCGTCACTGGAAGTCCCGACCCTTTTCCCGGGACCGGTTTTTCATCCCGAGTCGTTTTGCAACGGCACCGAGGCCCGGCGAGGGCCCCACGAGGCCGCAAACTGGCAAAAACCCTCCGTCCTGATATTTGTACGACGCGATCATGTCTGGGATTAAGTCGGGCCTGTCCCCCTACAGGCCGATTTTGGACGACAAATCAAAAATACAACAAAATACACTGAAAATGCTCACAAATGGTCAAACACATTGTCCCCAGACTATTTTTCTGATTATTTTTGAAGATTCCCCCTGTAGAGGGACGGGCCCGACTTACATCTGGGGAATGCTCAGGGTGAGGGGGGAACGGAGGGCGGCGAAAGGGGGGCGGCCAGCTCCGAGGGGCCGGCGTGGAGCCGAGACCCGCGCGGGCCCCGCCGGGGGGGGGGCGCCCGCGGCCGGGCGGCCCGCCCGCGGCGTCCTCGAGATCCGCCGCCCGCGCGAGGATCTCCGAGGGCGTCGGGGAGCCCTTGGCGGGGACCTGGGGGAGGCGCGCCCCCTCCCCCCCACCCCGCGGCCAGCACCTCCTCCTCCTCCGCCTCCTCCTCCTCCTCCGCCTCCTCCTCCGCCTCCTCCTCCTCCTCCTCCGCCTCCTCCTCCTCCTCCGCCTCCTCCTTCTTCTCCTCCTCCTCGCACCCTCAAGCGTTGCTTCAGGGGGGGGGCGGCGGTAAACGGGGAGGGGGGGAGAAAGGCGCAGCATACGTTCACCTTTCGGGGGCCCCCGGTCCCTCTTTTCCTGCAGTCCTGGGTCCCTCCCATGTAGCGCCCCCCGTCCCTTTACGCCCAGCTCGCACGTTCAGGTGCTCGCGCCACTCCTGTGCCGATGCTGCGTCGAGCGCTCGTCACCTCGAATCGGACTTGCGTCGAACTTGGAGCCGAGCTGGAGTCAAGTTAATCAAGTCAAGTCAAGTCAAGCGTGTATGCCCGCAAGGGGGCGGCTACTTAGTCAGGGCACAGGCGGGGAAACACCAAAACGTTGCAACCGGTGCAACAGAACAGAGCGAACTGAACATATATAGGGGGAAACAAATCTACCTCGCTTTTGACCACCCTCGCTTCCAAGAGATACCAAGCGATGCCAAACTACGGCCTGTACTGGTCAGGCCGCTTGACGAGGCGCGTGGTATGACTTGGTTTTGCCTGGAAGCGAAAGCGGGGTAGGTAATGCACGCTCTGAATGCCCCCTCAACACGAGCATCTAACCATGTGGGCGAGGCTGCCGGCCACGCCAACGGGGCATCCGCCCAGCGTGCCGCCCTGGCCCTCCGGCGGGCCCGCAAGAGGTGGAGCGGGACCGGCAGGGGTCCCCGCCAATCGCCACCGTCACCAGACATGCCCAGATCTTAGTGGGCCCTGGAAACGACAGGGCCGTTTTTTTGCCGGTTGCGTTTTGCCGTTTTTTTGCCGGTTCCGACGCCGTTTTTTCACAGGTTCCGTCGCCGTTTTTTGACCGGTTCCGGCTCCGGTTCCAATCCTGGAACAGTTTTTTTGCCGTTTTCGGACGCCGTTTTTTTGCCGTTTCCATTTTTAAGGGACACTTTTTGGGAAACGGTGAAAAAACGGCCCTGCCGTTTCCGGGGCATCCAGACCGCCTCTGGTTCTCGTGGAACAAACACGGCGGCAAGTTTTTGACAATTTTCAGCCTCTCGGGGCACTCACCGGGGCTCAAGACCGCCAACAAGAGGCCCGGGATGAGAAACTGGTCCCACGGAGGAGATCCAAGATGTGGCGCCATCCGAACCCTACCCCCGCAACCAGTGGATTCTTCTGAATCGATAGAAGGCCAGGGTAGGGTTCGGATTTCGCCACGTGTTCGACGAATTCCGAACCCTACCCCCGCCGCCCCTGAATCGTTGATCGGCGAGGGTAGGGTTCCGATTTCGCCGCCGATCCCGACCTCGATGGACCCACTTTGCGGAAAATTACGATGTCCGAAGTCTGGGTCAGACGTCGTGGATGTTTCCGCCACGTAGTTCCCCAAAGGTTACATGGACCCCTTCACAGGGACCAGTCTCTAATCCCGGGTCGTTTTATTGACGGTCCCGGGGTCCAGCGAGGCTTCCCATGGGGCGAAGATGACTAAAAACTGTCCGCAGTGATCTTGCACGACGCGAGGATGTCAGCGCCCCCTTCATGACCCCCTCCTCCCCCTCCTCCAGCCTCGTTCCTCCCTCTCGGATGCTGGTTCACAAGGGGCAACAAACGGGGCGTGAAGATACGTGCACCCTTTGCGCACACACTGGGGACGGCGGTGACAATCTGGAAGCCGTGTAGGGCCCCCTCGGCACCACTTTCCTGCAATCAATCCTCGACATGTCCGGTTCCGCTGCCCCCCCCAGCTTGCTGCCCGCCCCGCCCCACCTACCACCAGCTTCCCACGTCGCCACCGCAACCTGGGCGGGCATGTGGGCCCGCACGAGCCACAAACGACCGGCCGCCCGGGAACACCGCGGCCAGCCTCAGCCGCAAGGCATACACATCGCCCCAGCCGTCGCCAAAAAGCACCGCCCCACCCGCCCGACGACGCCCCTCGGGGCCACTCCCGAGAAGGGCCTCTCGAGGCCAGGCCCCGGGCCCCACCGGCCCCTCGGCAGCGCTGCTCGGGGCGAGGCACCGGCCTCGGGGAGGCGGCCCAGAGCCGGGGCGGACGAAAGTAGGGGGAAAACAAACCTACCTCGCTTTTGACCACCCTCGCTTCCAAGAGATACCAAAGGATGCCAAACGGCCAAACTACGGCATGAGGAGGCGCGTGGTATGACTTGGTTTTTGCCTGGAAGCGAAAGCGGGGTAGGGAATTCACGCTCTGAGAACGGGCGTGAAGGCAGAGGAGGGGAGCGTGCCGAATCGGCGCGCGCAGCCGTTCCCAGCGCCCCACGCCGCGGGAGGCGCCCGAGTGTCCAGGAGAGCGCCCGGGCGGCGGGGCCCGTGCACCCCGCCCCTCTCCGCCGATGTCGCGAGAAGGGAGGTCGGGGCGCCCACGGCTCGAGCAGAAAGCCGAGCCGCCGGGCTGCCCGCGGCGCCGCCCTCGAGGGTCATCTGGGCGCTCTTCCCCGGCGCGCGGGAAAGGTGCTGGGCGCGGCGCCGGAGGCACCACCAGGGGTGCGGGGAGGGGGTGCAGAGCTGACCCAAGACATCCACGCGGATCTCCTGTGTCGACGTCGCTTGCTGGGTCTCAGATGTCCTCTCCTCGCACGCGCACAATGACACCTAACTTTCACAGAATACGGCCGATTCAAGGCACGCCGTGTGCTATGGCGTAGACCTCTCCCATGGGGCTTTTACCTTCTCTGCCTTCCGCCGAGCTGCCATTTGCTTCCGCTGGCGCAGCCGCCAAAGTTTCCTGCTGCGGCCTCCGCGGTCCTTCTGCTGGCCTTCCGCCGAGGTCAATCAGGCAAGCTCTGCGACCGCTCGAAAACGAGGCCCGTCCTGGGACGGCCTACGTGCATCGTGCGTGACTGGGGCTGACCTGGAGGCACAAGACGCTGCCCAAGACGCCAACTCGGACAGGTCCGCTCGGACTGTGCTCCCCCCGACGGCGGGCGACTCTGGGGCGGAGCTGCAGGCGCCGCCAGGGGGCGTCCAGCGCCGACGCAAGAAAAGCCTGTGTGGACCTCCGGATGCTGACGTGGATCTTGGCAGGATGCTGACGTGGATCTTGGCAGGCGCGTGACTGGGGCTGATCTGGAGGAACACGACGCTGCCCAAGACGCCAACTCGGACAGGTCCGCGCGGACTGCGCTCCCCCCCCGACGGCGGGCGACCCTGGGGGCGGAGCTGCAGGCGCCGCCGGGGGGGCGTCCAGGGCCGACCCGAGAGAAGCATGGCCTGTGTGGACCTCCGGATGCCGACGCGGATCTCGGCAGGGGCTGCTTGCTCATGGGGGCTTCATGCGAACCCTACACCCTGCGAAATGCTTAAGAAATCATGGGTTAAGAAATTCAGAGTCTCTGAACTTGAATAAAAAACCAAAATTTCTATTCAAATCTTAGGATTTACCTTGAAACGTTAAGAATAATCGAGACTCTGGCCGAGCATTTAAGCTTTCTTAAGCATCGCCTAAGGTGTACCCCTGCCCCCCACGATTTCTGAGGCGGAGGGTGGGGTTCACTTCACTCGGGAGCTCCCGAACGAAGTGAACCCCACCCTCCCCCTCAGGAATCGTCGGGGGTAGGGGTAGGGTTCGCATGAGGCCCCCTATGCTCAGGCGCCACACGCACACAAGTTTTCGCAAGGGCGAGGCGAAGGACTCAGGCGCCACGCGGGGCGAAGAGAACGGCAGGGGTGCGCAGCGGGCGCCCGACCATGGAGTAGTCCTTGTCGAAGTCGAAAAGGCGAGGGTGCATGCCTGGGAGGAGCGTACCCCTACAGAACAACAGCCGACTGTGCAAGCATGTCACTGCTAGGCTTCCTGGCATCAGCGACTGGCGTGCCATCTCGTGACAAGGAGGGGGTCAACCAAATCAAACACGCCCGACCCCAAACCAAAGCCCACTGGACGACCGCGCAAAAACACCAGACAAGCGGAGGAGGAGGAGGAGGAGGAGGAGGAGGAGGAGGAAGGAGGACAGTAGGAGAGGAGGAGGAGGAGGAGGAGGAGGGATAGGGAGGAGGAGGAGGAGGAGGAGAGGGGAACGGGAGGAGAAACGGGGGTTGGTGGAGGACGGGCACCAGACGACAGGGAGAAACGCGGAGAGGGAGAAGGGAAGAGGGAGACAGAGAGAGAGGAGAAGCGAGAGGGAGACCTCCTCCTCCTCCTCCTCCTCCTCCTCCTCCTCCTCCTCCTCCTCCTCCTCAGAGAAAGAGAGAAGCGAGAGGGAGAGCGAGAGAGAGAGCGCGCGACAGAGAGAGAGAGAGAAGCAAGAAAACAGAGAGAGAGAGGGAGAGAGAGAGAAGCATGCAGAGGAATACACACATGCCTACGTACAGATTTTCGTGCGTACATCGAGAGAGAGAGAGAGAGACACGACAACAACAGCAAACAAACACGGGAGAGACAGAGAGAGAGAGAGAGATGGCGAGAGCGAGAGCGAGGCAACACGTCCGACATACGTATTCCACCACCTGCGCCTGCGCTGAAGGGACCCTTCGCCGGGTGCCTGGCACCGCCGGGCGCTCCTGCCGAAGCAGCTCCCCCGCGACTCCGTGCCCCGCGCCCGCCCCTTTTTTACCAGCCTGGAACATATCCCTATCCCTATGCTGGGCACCTCCTCATCACGATGCCAGTCCTAGGGGTCCCCTTATTTTCTGAGGGCGGATCCCTGAGATTGTCATCGCCTTTTGGCGTCTCGATCTTAGGGCTAGGGACACGTTCGAGGCTGGTAACCTCTGCGCGCTTCGCGGGCGCCCCGGTGCCCCCGGGGCGAGTCCGCCAGACCATGGTCGCCTCGGCGGCGCCCCGCGGTGCGCACCCGCGCGGGGGCGCCACGTGTCGGCGCCGATCGGTGGGCGCCCCGTGCGCGGGGGGGCGGGGGCCCCTTCTCCCCCTCCCTCTCTTCCTTCTCGAGCCTCCTAGCCCCCTCTCCCTCCTCCCTTCTCCTCCTCCTCCGCCGATCCTTCGAACACTCGAGGCTCCGCCTCCTCCAACTCCCTCCACATCCTCGGAGAGCTGCGCACAGGGCACGCAGCGCACGCCACACGGCGGAGCTGCACAGCTGTGCCGTCGCTCGGGCGTCCATTCCCCTGTGCACTTGTCGGCATCGTGCGCGTACTTTTTTTCGCCAGGTGGCCCAAGAGGCTCCTCGAGGCTCCTCGCCGAGAAGAGGAGCACACGTCCGAGCGATGCCGAGGCCTGCACGACGACGCTCACGCCACACGGGCCACACCGCACGGCTGGGGCAACCTAGCTCGCACCACATATAGCTTGTGTACAAGCTCGATCTGGCAGCCCAAGTCATAACGTACACAACATGCAACATCCATCACACGGCGTACTCCACTCAGCTTCCACCTCCACCGGGCAATAACTCCATGTATTGGTACAGGTGCAACGTCTGTGTAAATATGTTTGTGTGCTAGCCAACGTGTACCCCACGCGTTGCGTTAACGCACTGTGTCGTGTAAGCTATGTGGCGTGAGCTATGAAAATTAACACTTTGCGGTATACATTATGTGCTGTAAACTGTTCTGTGTACGCTAGGCGGTGAGAGCTGAACATGAAACACGTATGGTAACCTATGCTCTGGAGTATCTGCCGTGCAAGATGGTGCAACATATGTGGTGAACACCATGTGGTTAAAACTGTGTCGTGTAAGCTCACAGCACGGGATGCCCACGCGGCGCCAACGAGGCGGTTCGGGCGGCAACGTGGCACAACCTCGTGAAGCCCACCCAGTGCAGAGGGGCGGCACCAGCGGCAAAGCGGCGCAACCTTGGGACACCCACCCAGCGCACGGGGCGCCCACGAGGCGCCCACGAGGCTGCACGGGCGGCCACGCGGCGCAGCCTCGGCCCCGGAGGCTCCCAAGACGGCTCCAAGACGGTGCCGAGGCGACGAACCGAAACGGACATGTGGAGCCCTCCGCCCCCAGTGCTCCCAGGAGCAACCAAGAGGCCCCCAAAAAGCCCTGAAGAGACCCCAAGATGCTCCCGAGAAGCCCCCGGGAAGCCCCAACAGGCCCCCAAGAGGCTCCCAAGAGACCCCTACACTGTCCCCCGAGGCCCCCAAGAGCGTTTCGACCAGACCCCAAGAAGCATCCCAGAGGACTCTGACCCACGTCAACGTCGTCGTCGTCGGCAGCCCGCTGGTGTATACGCAATAAAATGGTCACGAGAGGGGGTCCACCAACCGACATCTCGAGCCTTCCGCCCCAAGAGGCCCCCAGGAGGCCCTACGAGGCGCCCCAGACACCACCAAGAGGCCCCCCAGAGGCCACCCAGAGGCCCAAGAGAGTCCCAGGAGCATTCCCAAGACAATCCCAACTGGGCAAAATCAAAGATTCTCCTTGGTTTTTTGAAATATGTTCATGGTCGCTGTTTTCGTTTCCGTCCCCTTTCAGGGTCGGCGGCACCGGCCGTGAGGCCTTCGCAATAAAACCGGAGGGATGAGAAAGTGTGGGGTCCAAGTGCGATGGTAAACGTTTTCCTGGCAGGTCGCAGCGTAAAGGACGTTGATGAGGATGATGAGGATGTTGATGTTGATGTTGATGTTAAGGTTGATGTGTATGGTGTTGTTGATGTTGATGTTGATGTTGATGTTGATGTTGATGATGATGATGATGATGATGATGATGATGATGATGATGATGATGATGATGATGATGAGTTCGAGATCCTTGGCCCGGGCTATAGAGATCCTTGCCACGTCCTCTTGAGATCCTGAAGCTGGCCCATGCTCTTGAGATCTGGACGTTCCTGACTCGCGAAGGGCTGAGAAAGTGAGAACCCCATAGCCCTGTCACACGTTCGTGACTTGGGAAAGGTGGACAGATGATAATCCCACAGCCCACAACCGTGCCACACGTTCGTGACTTGCGAAAGCTGAAATGGTGGGATCCGCATTGCCATGCCACACGTTGATGAGGTGTACCTAGGCAACATGAGAAGATCGCAACTTCGATTCGCAACTCTCCCCCGCGATAATAAAATTCGGCCTTGCCGACCCTCTCCCCCGACCAAATCTGCATTGGCCGGGGATGATAAACTCTCAATGGTGAAGCGGGGTACTCTTTATCCAGGGGGTGGGGTTAATATTCATATTGAGTGGTTGTAGAAGCGGTTTTGAATGGGAATGGTGAACGGCCTGGCGGCAAGCGAGGAACATGTTAAGCACGGTTGGTGCAATCCATTGTCTTGCCAAGTGCGCATGGACGCTAGTCGAAGCAACGTAAACGAAGACACAGGAATGTAGGACAATAGTAGAGAGGAATCGAGGGCAACAAACGAAACTGGAATCGGCGCCGTAGATCTCCCGATACGGCGTCACCTCGAACACCTCGTGCGCCTGCATGGCTCAACATCCGAAATCGTGTGACTTTCGCAGAATGGCCCCTGCCGCCGCCCTTCCAGCTCAAACAGCAAGGAGAAAACATGCAGAGCAAGGGAGCTTGGCGACCTGCTGCGAAAACACATGCGGGCCACTGCGCACAGGGTGGAAGAGGAAACGCTCACGGCACGACCCTGTGCGCACGTGACTGTCCTCGCAATCGGCGGCCCCACCTCCCAATCTGAGGGACCAAGGTACACACACATAAATTAAAGCGAATCCCAGGATTCCCCATGTGTTCTGGATGTTCATGTCCCCCTCCACTTCCCATATGTTCCACATTTTCTGGAGAATCGAAGATTACTTTGATGTGATCCTGTCCCTCATGAACGTGTCCAGTGCGGACCGTCCTTGCTGGCTCCCCTCTCTCCTTGCCGAGAGGCGGGGAACGGGGGAGGGGGCGGACCGACAGCGGGGAGGAAGGAGGGCGGAAGACGCGCCCCCCTCTAGAGCATCCTTCTCCACCCCTCCTCCGTTCTCCCCTGGCTCCTGCTGGGAGAGAGGGTGAGGGACCTCCCCCGTGTCTCCAAGACCGCGCGAAACTGCTCGTCCCCCCTCTCGTTCCGGCCCCTCTCCCCGGACAGGAGGACGGTGTGGGAGACAGCTTCAGGCCCGTGCGTACGATTCGCTCGTGGGGGCGATCGCACCCCCGGGCCAATCCACGGGCCGAGCAGGCGGCCGCAGCGGCGGGAGAGACACAAGGCACCTTGTACTTCCCCGGCCATCGCAGGAAGGAAACGGGCGAGGGTGGGGGGGGCGAGAACATTGTTACCAGAGCGTTCTGAGCGGCTCGTCCTCCTTCTCACCCTTTTCCTCCTCCTCGTCCTCCTCCTCCTCGTGTCGGCCACCCCTGCATACCCCTGCACCCCCCCCCTCAATCCATCCGGCCATCCGTCTTTCCGCCCTCCGCGATGACAGCTTAAGAATTTTCCAGACACGCCAGCCGCGCGAATCAAAGCAGAATGCTGTTCGAGCTCCGGCAAGCCCGAGTGGGGCGCCAACCGAACGAATTCGCAGCGCAGCGACGCTGGCGATCCGAGCTGGCACCTGGCCGCCAGAAGGAGGCCGACGGGCGCGACGCGATCGGCGCCGCTTCAGCGGGGGGCAACTGCTGGGCTACACCCTGCGAAATGCTTAAGAAACCATGGGTTAAGAAATTCATAGTCTCAGAACTTGAATAAAAACCTAAAATTTCCATTAAAATCTTAGGAGTTACATTGAAACATTAAGAATAATCGAGACTCTGGCCGAAATTGTAAGTTTTCTTAAGCATCGCCTAAGGTGTACAGCGGGGTGTTTGGGCCAGAGGCCGCAGACAGGAGAGAGGAGAGGGAGGAGGCGGGAGGGAGGGAAGGCAGATCTCCCGCCGCCGATGCCGCATGCGAAGTGCCTGGGAAACGGTGGGCGCACAAAAACGGGCCCGTCGAGCGAGAAAACTACGGCTAGAAGGCAGGAGGACGAAACCGACGCAACCTCGAGCCACAAGCGGCGCACGCGCGCGAGCCCAATGCTTCGGGGAAGCGCGCACTGCTGGGCTCACACACACACACAAGATCGCTTGCCTCTTGACACAGGGCGCGAATTCGCATGCGTAGCGCTCACAAATTCACTGTGCTGCACTCTGCAGGTTTGCTGCCGCTCGGACGCGGCGCGTGGTTTGTACTCGTTCTGCTCATCCATGGCTCGGTCCCGCGCCTTGCCCCTGGCGCACGCGATCAAGAAGACTTGCCCACTTTCATCCTTCGCGATGACGCCCGTGACTAGCCCTGCCCCCCACCCCCCTCCACCTGGTCACGTCGCGATTCGCGCCAGCGCCGTCTTGGAATTGGGCATTCCTGAGCATTCCAAGACGGCGCCGGCGCAAATTGAGAAGCTACCAGCCCCCTCCCCCCCCTTCCCCCCTGTCACGCCCGCTATCGCAAGGGGATGAAAAAATGGCTCCAAACGATTCCCTGTCCATCGAATACGGGGGACGTCTGATATTGGCCACAGGCTGGCATGGCTTCGTGCCTCCCTCTATCTCGCCTCCCACCTCCCCCCTCCTCATTCTTCCCTCGTTCCGCATCCCTCCGTCCTCCCACCGCAATGCCTCCTTCCTTGATGCACTTCCGCCCGCTACCATCCTCCCGCCCATAGATTCGGGTCGGGCGAAAGGGGGGGATAGCAAAGGGGGGGTTTGAGAATCAGCTCACGTAGCTGATTTTCCCGGCGCCTCCTGGCGCCGGAGGCGGCCATGTATCGAGGAATGGGCCCCTCGGTGAGGCCGAAATCAGCTGCATGCAGCAAATTTCGTACCCCCCCCTTTCCCAATCCCCCCCTTTCGCCCGACCCGATAGATGCTCCCTCCTCCCTCAGCTTTCCTTCGCCATCCCTCATCCATCCTGCCTCCTCCTCCCCCGACCCTTCCTCCCTCCACCCTCCCCCTCCCTTCCTCCCTCTCGACCTCTGCCTTGTCCCCTTCCCCGTCGCTCCCCCGCACTCCCGGCGTCGTGATCAGCCCCACCCGTCCTCCAGGCGGCAGGCGGGGCAACGAGACTGGAGGGCGCCACTCTCGAGCCTCGGGCAACTGATCTGGACCCCGCGACTCGGGATGGGAAGCCGCCCCTCGGAAGAAGGGGGTGAGAGGCCCGCGCGGGGCCTGCGCCGTGCAGACAGGGGAAATCCGAGCTCGGGGATCTTCTGACCCGGGTCAATCCAGACCAGGGTCAGCAGGAAACCAACAACTGCAATGCAGGGGACAAAACTGCGACGCAGGTCTTCGCAAACCCGGGTCAGCCACCAGGCGCGGCCGCCTCGCGGCCACGAGCGGCTCGCTGACCCGGGTCAGCCAGAGAGGGTCTTCGCAGGATCCTCTAGGATCTGGCGCCCTGGCTGACCCCCGTTTGCTAGGGCTCCCAACTTCGCGCTTCGCGCTGCGCGAAGCGCGAAGCGCGAATAACTTCGCGCTCTCGCGCCGCCCTCCCAAAGGGAGAAAAGGAGGACGAGGAGGAGGGGGAGAAGGAACGAGGACCGCGAAGCGCGAATAACTTCGCGCCCTCGAGGGAGCCCTTGGTTTGCACTGACCCCCATCTCGAGGCTCCCGACGAGCCGCCGGACGGGTCGGCCCCGCCCGGCCGCGCAGAGGCGCGGGGGCGCGCCGGAGCCGGGCGCTCGCGCGCCGGGGGAGGGGGCTGCCGCGCGGGCGCCACCTCGCCGAAGTGCGCCCGCCGACCACCCGCCCGCCGCTGCCGTCGTTTGCCGTCGTCGTTTGCCGTCGTCGTCGACGTTCGCCGTCGTCGTTTGCCGTCGTCCTTCGCCGTCGTCGTTCGCCGTCGTCGTTTGCCGTCGCCGTCGCCGTCGCCGCCGTCGTCGCCGTCGTCGTCGTCGTCGTCGCCGTCGTCGTCGCCGTCGTCGTCGCCGTCGTCGCCGTCGTTGTCGTCGTCGTCGGGGGGCTGCCGCGCGGGCACCTCCTCGTCGAAGTGCACCCGCCTCGCCTGCCAGTGGAGCCCGCCCGGCGGGGGCGAGCCGGGAGGCGCAGGCCCCCCGCATCTCGCCATGACGGCAACGTGGCCCGAGGTCTGTCGCCGTTCTCGTGCGCCCGGGGCCCTCCACGGGCCCCGGGGCCGTCAGACAACGACTCAGGACGAGGAGCTGGTCCCGAGGGAAGGCCCCAGGGCCCAGGACGAGACCGCCCACGACTCGCCACTCTCCCCTGAGTTAGGTTGCTCCCATCGCACTTAAGCTTAAGGACCACATCCCAGAGGTAATTTCGAGCACCCGGAGAAGTGTCGAAAGAGTGTCGACACAGTGTCGGGCGAGTGTCTCCCAGGGCCCGGCACGCGCAAACCCTGGAGTTTCGGTACTTTCTTGGTGCTCGAAATTCGTTCTGGCGATCAAGGCTCAAGTAGGTTGGAATATTATAACCTCCGAGGGAGGCGCTCCACAGGCACCGCGGGCGCAGGCCGAAGCGCCAGCAGGCTTGCCTTCTCGCCATGCCCGCAAGTGCGGCGGCTCGAGACTCGGGGCGCACCGATCTCGGCCAGGCCCAGGGCCCCGCAGAGAGGCCCCGAACCCTCGCGCACCCCCGCGGCGCCCTCTCCCCTCGGACTATTCCTCCTCCTCCTCCTCCTCCTCCTCCACCTCCTCCTCCTGCTCCTGCTCCTCCTCCACCTCCTCCTCCTGCTCCTGCTCCTCCTCCTCCCCCTCCTCCTCCCCCTCCTCCTCCTCCTCCTCCTCCTCCTCCTCCTCCTCCTCCTCCTCCTCCTCCTCCCCCTCCTCCTCCCCCAGAGCCCCTCAGGACCCGCTTCCCTCGTGCCAGGACGAAGCTCGGATCGGTCGAGAAAAGGCGGCGAGCGCAGGGGTCGGACGCGAGAGGCAGGTCCAGGGCCCGCCGGTCTCGGGCGGCGCGGGCCCCCGAGATCCTGGCGCTGCAGCTGCTCCGAGCCGGGCGGCGTCGCACAGCGTCGGGTCCCAGGGCCCTCAGGGGCTGATTTGGCTCAAAGAGTGGCGCGGGAAGATGGGATCCTTGACCCTGGCGGTGATTTGTTGCAACGGCAGATCTGAGGGGCCCCGCGGTTGGCTGCGCTCGTTGTGCCGCTTGCGCGGAACATCCTCACAATCGGGTTTCGAAACCTTCTGGCCAAGCCTCAGTGGGAGGAGGGGGGCCAGGTGGGGGTGGTAGATGAACAGCAAAACGGCATACAGTAGGAGCTCGACCACAAGAAACCCACCCCTGAACCCCCCGGAGGTCCATTGATCTTTGGTGTGGGAACGTCACGCTTTCCATTGCAAAATCATCGAAACCCAAGAAACCCAGGGCACCCTGGAGGCAAGACGGGTGTTTCTTGGCATGGGTATCCACTGTACGTGTCTTTTCTCGGAGGTCCGCGCTGATTTCTTGGATCGGCGGACCCTCCTCCCTGGCGCGCGAAGCAGGCTAGGGGCGGCACCGGAGGCGCCGTCAGCAGGGGCCCAACGCCGATCACAAAAATCCGCGCGGACCTCAGAGTTATTAAGCTTATGCAGTCGTTCTTCGACAAGTGGCGACATCCGAACCCTGACACCGGATTTCGCCACGTGTTCGACGCATTCCGAAAACTCCCCCTCGCCCATCGAGTTGCCTGAATCGTTGACCGGCGGGAGCATGGTTCGGATTTCAACGCCGATCGATGGAGGTGCGCCCTCTTCTCCCAGGAATAGGCGAGCTGCGCTTCCTTCTCCACTGCCCCACGCAGTGTGCCGGCGCGAGGCGCGAAAGGGGGCAACTTTGCGCGCTCACAACAGATCGAGAGGCTGAGAGCCGAGAGCCGCTCGACCCGAGGCGAGGGATGTGCGGCGGCATTTATCGGCGGCGAGCGCAAGGGGGAAGTGAGAGGGGGCAGGCCTTCTCGGAAGGCGGCGGAGTTTCTCCGAAGCCCTCGCCCCTCCTGAGAAGCCTTGCAGGCCTCCTCCGAAGCCACAGACGGCTCCTCAGATGAAGCCAGGGCTTCTGAGAAGGCCTGCCCCCATCTCACTTCCCCCTGGGCGCGCCGCTGAATCAAGCAGCGGCACGGGCGCCTCAGCATACGGTGAGGGCATTGAGTAAGGATACCCTCGAGAAGGAACCCAGGGTCTGGAAGCCAGCGGAGATCCAATCGTGGACTGGCCATTCACATCACCGCCGCCCTCGTCAGATGAGGAACCCTCCAGGGTCTGAAGCCTCCTGGGCACGTTCCTGAACGAACGCCCCCACCGTAGTCGCATAGTGCCCCCCACCTCCGCGCACCGCGCCCGCAGGACGCGCGCGAAACGCGCGGAAGTTCCTTCGCGCCCCCTCGCGCGGCCGCTCTGGAGA
Source organism: Prorocentrum cordatum (assembly GCA_963575745.1). NCBI lineage: Eukaryota > Dinophyceae > Prorocentrales > Prorocentraceae > Prorocentrum > Prorocentrum cordatum. The sequence continues at coordinate 67,138 of CAUYUJ010014331.1, read as the reverse complement.
AAGGCAGCCGCTCGGGCCCATGCCGCGACGCGCGAGGCGCGATTACCTTCGCGCCCCCGCGGGGTCACCTAGTTCTGCGAGTCATGCGGCTCCTCCTCCTCCTCCTCCTCCTCCTCCTCCTCCTCCTGCAATCGGTACAGCACAGCAAAAACAAATGCTTCATCCAAGTCTCATACATCTGAGGAACGGCACTGCCCGTCAAGCCGAAATCCCACGCATGTGCAGATAGAGCTTCACACTCGTCCTGTGCAAGGTGTGGCCTCGCAGCCACTTCATCTTCACTTCCGGACCCCTCCCCACCCCCACAGGCAGAAACAATGAAAATTAAAGCTAGGGCTCGGGAAGAGCTCAGAGCATCCGGGGAACAGGAAGGAGAGGGCGAGAACGAACAGGGGAGAGGAAAGGGTGGACATCAAGACGAGCGAATCAAATGGGATGCGTCAGAAACACGAGTCAAACATTACGGCAAACACCTGCTCCCTCCACCGTGGACGGAAGCGAGCGTCGAACTCCCGTCCTCCGGGGAGAGCGCTCGGAAGTGTGCCCGAGGTGAGGGCACGGAGGGATGAAGATGATGATGATGATGATGATGATGATGATGATGATGATGATGAAGATGATGATGATGATGATGATGATGATGATGATGATGATGATGATGATGATGATGATGATATTGATGATGCTGATGCTGATGATGATGATGCTGCTGCTGATGATGATGATGATGATGCTGATGATGATGCTGATGATGCTGATGCTGATGATGATGATGCTGCTGCTGCTGCTGATGATGATGATGCTGATGATGATGATGATGATGATGATGATGATGATGATGATGATGATGATGATGATGATGATGCTGTGATCGGGAGGGGAAGGGCGAGACACAGTACGGTCGGACCTGGGATGTAAGAATAGCCTCCAGGAACATGAGACCCTGAAAAACATGCGAGGGTACCCTCCCCGAACGGACCTCGATCTTGTGCATACCTCGGTCGGACCGTACGAAGAGCGACGGGGGGGCAATGCAGGACAAGACCTGGGCAGCGGCTGCGTGCTGCAGCACCTACTACTAGCCCGAAAGGGACCTTCAGGCCCCGCCTTGGCACGAAGGTGCACGGTACCACTGCTGACCGAGGGGGAGGAGGAAGCGGAATAAGCGGAGGGAAGAGAACAAGGGGCGAACATGATGGGGACGAGCAAGGGACACAGAAAAGCAACACACTGCGCAAGCATGCACTTTTCGGATCCGCGCGGATCTCTTGGATCGGCGGTGGACCCCCCTCCATGGCGCGCTTCCGTGCGCCCTTGGCGGCGCCAGACGCGCCGCCAGGGGGGCCCAGCGCCGATCCGAGAAGTCCGCGCGGATCTCCGAGAAATCATGTTTATGCCGTTCTTTGTTCTTCGAGAGACGGCGCGGACGGCAGGGGAACGACGTGCGGGCAAGAGTTGCTTCCACATACGCTGCCACGTGAAGTTCCGGGCTCCCTTCCCCGGAGACCAGAGGCGCCATATGGACGTGGATAGAGATCTTGCCCTGGAGGCCAGATCCTCATCTGTGTCCACCGCGGCTCGGCCTTTTGGCGCACCGTACCAGAAGGTCCGAGACGCAGAGGATGACATGAGCCTTGCCCGCGCGACGAGGCCCCGCTCCAGGAAGCACGGCAACCCCTCCTGCGCGGTGCTGCCTCGCCTCCTCCGGGCCCTCCGCCGGGGGGCGGGAGGCCAACTCCTCGGCCCCCCGAGGACAACCTCGGCCCTCGGCCCGACCCCTCGGCCCTCGGCCCTGGAACCTCGAACCTCCACACCGAACCTCCTCCACCGACTCCTCCTCCTCCTCCTCCTCCTCCTCCTCCTCCTCCTCCTCGTCCTCCTCCTCCTCCTCCTCGTCCTGCCATCGTCGGATACCTCGCGTCTTGGCCGCACAACCGTGGCCCGCAGCCCAGTGCGGCGACCGCGCCGGACGGCGCCGCACGCGCCTGCCCTCCGGAACCTCCACCGCCGACCCTCGGCTTTCGGGGGTCCCGCAGCGGCGCGGTGACAGCCCCCGTGCGGTGGCCGCAACAAACCCCCCCGAGGCCTGACCGCACGGTCCGTCGCCTCACGCTTCTGGGACCCCGGAAGCCCCCAAATCGCCCCGTGCGGTGACAGCCCGTGCGCTGGCCTCAAAAAAAAAACCCGAAGGCCTCACCGCACGGTCCGTCGCCTCACGCTTCTGGGACCCCAGAAGCCCCCCTAATCGCCCGGTGCGTCCTCTGGCCATCGCTCGGCCGTCCATTCCCTCTGTTTTCTCGGCTCCGTGCGTGGCTTTCGCGCCAAATGATCAAGGATGCTCCTCGATGGCCCTCGCCGAGAAAAAATGCACACGTCCGAGCGATGCCAGGTCCTCGGCGCCCGAGAGGCCCTCGCGCCCGGCTGGAGCAGCCGGCGGGGGGGGGGGGCCTTGCGAGAGGCGGCATGCTGCAGCACCTGGCGGGGGAGAGCGGGCGCGCGGGGCGCCGCGTCTGCGGGGCAGGGCTCTGTCCGCGTCCACCGCCCGGCTGGCCATCGCTCGGGCGTCCATTCCCTGTGCTTTTTTCGGTTTCGTGCGTGGCTCTTTCGCCAAATAATCAAGGATGCTCCTCAAGGATCCTCGCCGAGAAAAAAAGCCCCCTGGAGGCCTCCCGAGTTCTCCAAGAGGCCTAAAAAGAGGCGCCAAGAGGCCCCAAACGGCCCCACCGAGGCTCCAAAAGGCCACGAACGCGCAAGCAAACGCCTGCGATGGCACAATACGGGCCGGCGGAATGAGCGAAGCGATTAAATAATCAAGGATACTCCTCAAGGGTCCTCGCCGAGAAAAAAATACACACGTCCGAGCGATGCCAGGCCAGGGGAGCCGACGTCCTGGGACCCAAGGGGGGGGGGGGGCGGGTATGGCTACCGGAGCCCCCGCAGTGGCGGATAGAAGGGCGAGAGGGCGGCGGGAAGGTCGGCAGCCTGCGGGGCTCGGGAAAAAGAAGCCCGCCGCAGGCGCCGCTTCGTTTCTCTGCACATGCCGCAGCGGGCCCGCGGGTGGGTCGCGGGAGGCTCGCGGGTGGGAAGCGGGCGGATCGCGGATGGCTCGCAGGTGGGTCGCCGGCGGGTCGCGGGCGGGTCGCGGGCGGGTCGCGGATGGGTCGGGGGCGGGCCGCTGGCGAGGGACGGCGGCGACAACGAGAAGCAACGAGCCGCCGGGGGCCAGAGCAGGTCCCCCTGTCTCCGACGATCTGCTTGCTTCAAGCTGAGCGTGTTCCTCGATCTCGGCCTGCGGGGCCGGCCCGCCATCGGGCCCTGCGGCACCATCAAGCCTGGATCCAGGACGAGCTGAGCATCGTGTATCCGACCCCCATCCCCAGCTGCGTGGCCTGGGCCTCACTGGCCGATTTTAACCCCCTGGGTGGGGATATAGGCCGCTCCCTCCGGGTTTCGCGGGGGGTATCCCCAACTGGGGTGGCAATTTGGGGGGGTCTCGAAGGGGATGAGGATGGGGATGGGGGTCGGCTGAACGATACAGACGAACCCCCCCCCCTTGGGTTGGGATCGGGAGCTCTGAGGCCGCAAGCTGAACACGTCACAAGCGGCGGAAGTCATCTATGACAAGACGAAGCTTGCCGTCGCTCGGACGCTGGTTCTCGCCGAGAAAAAGTGCACACGTCCGAGCGATGCCAAGGACGCGGCACAAACAAAAACCTTTCAGAGGACGGCGCGGACTTCGTGGATCGGCGCTGGGCCCCTCCCTGGCGCGAGGAGGCGCCGCCGACGGGGGCCTCCAGCGCCCATCCGCGAAGTCCGCGCGGGGCTTCCTCGCCCCGATAGTCATGCGCCACCTGGAGAGCAGACCTCCTTGTGGCGGATGTGGACCCTGATATCGGGCAAGACAAAACAACAGCTCAAACGCTTCGGAGCTCCGCGCGGATCTGCGCCAGACCCACACGGCGGCGCCTCCAAGAAATCCGCGAGGACCTCCGAACATTTGAGTGTTTCATCCGTTGTGTCTTCTCCTATGACTTCCGCCGATATGTTCTGTTCAACCTCCTGCCCAAGAACTCCCGACCCCTTCTCTGGTTGTTTTGTTCTGTACTGGGTCCATGTTTGATGGTCCCGGGGCCCGATAACAGGTCCCACAAGCCGAATTCGAAGAACACCATCCCGATTGAAACCGTCAATGGTTGGAGATCAGGGGGTATGTTTGTGCCTCAGCCGGCACAAGTACCAGAATGAGGGGGCCGAGCGGTCTTACACCATCCGTGGGCGAGTGCCTCGAATGGGTGTGAGGATTCCTGCTGTTTCTTTGCTGCTTGTTGTTTGGTGATTTCGTCGTCCTCGCGCAAGACCCGCCCGCGTCCCATCCGTCACATGCCCGCGACCCGCCCGCGACCCACCCGCAACCCGCCCGCGACCTACCCGCGACCCACACACATTGCTTTGACGAAGATTCGGCGCCTGCGGCGGGCTTCTTCCAACTTCGGAGACTGCAGACGGCCCCGCTGCTTCCTCGCTCTTATCCGCAACTGCGGGAGTTATGGCAGTGCACATATTATGTTGAATTTCCCATGCTCGCGGACCAATTACTGTGCGCGGTGGCGGTGCCGGGTGGTGGTGGCGAATAATGTTTCATGGTACTGTTCGGGAGCTGACAAGTAGCACCCAGACCTATACGACCCCCAGACTTGTCGCGCTACTGGACGCGCTATGTGTGCGTGTTGTCGGATGGAGGTACCTGTTCGGAAAGGCCCCCCCCCTCGGGGCCCGACAACCTGCACCCACGCCTACAGCGCAGCCTCAAATCGCGAGGCGCGGGTCAGCCCCCCTGTGCGTAGGCGAGTTTGTTGTCCGTTGTAAACCCAGGCCCCCGACGCCATGATTTCTTCATAACGTCGGCCCCCAAAAAGGTCTCGACGCATTCCCTGGGACCGGTCTTTCATTCTGAGTCGCTTGTTGACGGTCCCGAGGCCCAGTAAGGGCCGCCGGAGGCCGAACATAAGAACAAGCGTCCGTCGATTTTTTCCATGACTCGAGGGCCGGGTGCTTAAACCTCCACCCCCAGCAAGCTCATGCTCCCACATATTGATGTGCTTAAACTTCACTCACCAGGAAATGATTGGGAACCCATTCTGGCCATCGCTCGGACGTCCATTCGCTGTTTTTTTAGTTTCGTGCGTGTTTGTTTCGTGGGATGATCCAGGGTGCTCCTTCATAACCCCCGCCGAGAAAAAGTGCACACGTCCGAGCGATACCGAGCTTTGGGAGCCCTGGAACTCGCCAGACCCCCCCCCCTCCTGGCGCGTTGGAGCCTGCCTGACAACCTACGTGCGCTCCTCGAACCTTCCAGGAGCCCTCTGCGGGTCCCCAACGACTTTCCCAAAGCATCCCCGCCCCCACCCTGAAGGGGCGGGAACCTTGCAGGAAACCTCCAGGGGCGCCTGAACCCCTCGAACAACCACAGGAACTTTCCAGGGAATTAGCAGGAACCCTCCAAGTGCTCGCGGGACCCCCCCTGGAACCCTCCAGCACATTCCGGGAACCCTCCAATGGCCCATCGACCCTAGACTGCCCTAGACCTCTCCACGGCCCCGCGGACTTTCCAGGAACCCTCCTGGGGGCCCTGGAACCTTCCAGGAACCCTCCAAAAATGCTCGTGGGACCTCCCTGGAACCCTCCACGGGTACCTGGACTCTCCCAAGAATTCTCCAACGACTCCTGGAACCTTCCAGGAACCGCTTGAGGGGGTCTGGAGCCTTCCAGGAACCCTCCAAGTGCTCGCAAGGCCCCCGTGGAACCATCCGGCGACCCCTGGAACCTTCCATGAACCCTCCAATGGCCACGAACCTTCCAGGGACCCTCCCATGGGCCCTGGAACCTTGCAGGAACCCTGCAGGTGCTTGTGAGGCCCCCTAGGAACACTCACTCGGGGAATGGGGGCCCAGGAACCTTCCAGGAACCCTCCAAGGGCCCCTAGACTCCTCGACAAGCCCTGAACCCCCCAGGCGCCCTCCAGGAAATATCCGAGACCCTGCAACTTTCCAGGGTGTCTCTGCCAAAGCTCCTAATACTCGTGCTGCTGCTCCTGGGACGTTCCGCGGACCCTTCGTGGAGGTCCTGGAACCTTCTAGGAACCCTCCAAATGCTCGTGAGGCCCCCTAGGAAACACCCTCGGGGGGCCCTGGAATCTTCGAGGAACCATCCAAGAGGCCCTGGACCCCTCCCCAGCCCCCGAGTCCCCTGAACCTTCCAGGAACCCTCCGGGCGCTTTTTCAGAGCCCTCCAAGTAACCGAGGTAAGTCTTCAATGCTGCCCGCCCCCCCCCTAAGCTCTCGGCTTTAATAAAAACTTGTCCTTCCCCACCTCGTCCTCCCTACAGGATAGGCCGAGGGGACGCTGTACGGGCGTTACAAATAACAGCTCGATTCCAAACATTCTGCCATGCACAGGGTAGGCCGAGGGGACGCTGTATGATCCCAGACCAACACCGTGCCGCCTGCCATGCTGCTTGAGCCCCAGGCCGCGCCAGCGGGGAGCGGGGGACAACTGATGTTCCAAGTATTGTTGAGGTCCCAATCTGCCAATAGGCCCGCGCAAAGAACTGCTCGACGCGGTGATCCCCATATGTGCATTTCATGTTCCTGGTAAGTGTTTCTGCTGGTACGTGTGGATGAGCGTCTGCGTGTGAGAGTGACTCGTTCGCTCGAGACATCCCCACAGTCTGCAAGTCTGAGAGCGAGTGAGTCGCATGCCTGAGTGTGAGTGAGTTTGAGTAAGAGCGAATCTGAGCGCGAGTGAGCCTGAGTTTGAGTGAGTCTGAGTGTGGGCAAGTCTGAGTATGAGCAAGACTGTGTGTGTGAGTGTCTGAGTGTGAGTGGGTCTGCGCGTGAGCAAATCTGAGTGTGAATGAGTCTGCGTTTGAGCGAGTCGGAGAATGATGAATCCGAGCATGAGTTATTCAGACTGTGAATCTGAATGTGTGTGAGTCTGAGTATGTGTGAGTCTGAGTGCGAGAGGATCTCAGTGTGAGCCTGAGGGAGGGGGATGGGGGAGGTGAGGCGGAGGCGTCCAAGTAGATACCCCTCTCTGGCGGCTCCCCCTTGGGGTCTTGAAACAAGCGCCTCGCTCGAGACGTCCTCACAGTCTGCCTGATCGCAGATCCTCCTACCCCTCCCTCCTCCTGTTCAGTTCTCCTCCCTCCTCCGCTGCAGCCCTCCTCCTCCGTCTTTTCCTCCTCCTCCTCCTCCTCCTCCGTCTCTTCCTCCTCCTCCTCCTCCGTCTCTTCCTCCTCCTCCTCCTCCTCCGTCTCTTCCTCCTCCTCCTCCTCCTCTTCCTCCTCCTCCTCCTCCTCCTCCTCCTCCTCCTCCTCCTCCTCCCTCTCTTCCTCCTCCTCCTCCTCCTCCTCCAGCGCCTCGCACGCACGCAAGCCCAATCCACCAAGCCGGCAGACCGCCTGAGACATCCCCACAGCCTGGGTGCGAATCCCGACTGTCCCCACACTGGCGGCTCCCCCGTTGCAAATACTGAAAAGCCCGCACCTCGCCCGAGACATCCTCACAAGCGGTTCTGAAAGCGCACGAGCCACCCCATCAGCCACACGAGCAAGGCCCCCCGAGCAGTGCCTGCGTCGGGGTCCGCAAATCTTCGGAAGGCTCTCCGAGGATCTCTCACTTCGGGGGGGGGGGGGGGGGGGCCTGGAGGTCTCCGGAGCCCTCCAGGAGCCAGGCCTCGCGCCCTGACTGCGGGCAATATTTGTGTCCATATCCAGTGCGTCTTGGACTTTCTTGGAAGGGGCGCCGCAAGGCCGAGGCGCACCATATGGATAAACATTGAGCCTTTTGGAGGCAGATTGTAATCCATATCCAGTGCGCCTCATGTTTCTTGGGAGGAGAGTCCGAAACTCCAGGACGCACTGGATGTGGGTAAAAACATTGCCCGCCCTGACGCCTCTGAAGAGACCTCCCGGGTCAGCGTGGCCATCCGAGGCCGACGGGCGTTCTCGCCCCAAGTCTGGGAGGCCCCAAAGGCCCGCACCGGACCGACCTCGCCCAGGAGAGGTGCCGCAGGAACGACGGGGGCCCGAGGGGTGCGGTCGCAGTGCTTCGGGGCGCCGGGAGTCTGGTGAGGCAGAAGGCGTAGCAGGAGGGACCCTTCGGTCGGGCCTGTCCTCCCACAGGCGGATTTTCGACGAAACATAACATATTCAGCAAGTGCTAGAAAATAATTAAAAATGATCAGAGAATAATCCGAATATTTTTTTGCTGTTTACCTAACAGCGAAGACTGAGCAGACATGGAGCCTCAAAAAAGGGAATAAGATTGTCTCGAGCTCGCAGGCTCCCGGGAGCGACTCGCTGCTTACTTCCGCCCAGGGGGCGGTGCAGCGCGAGCGTGGGAACGCGCGGGGGGAGAGCGTGGACCGCGCGCTGAAGGCTCTCGGACTGCCTCGCTTGCATGTTGTCTTGTGTTCACCCTGTTCACGCACCGTACGGTAAAAGGCTCGCTCGACTTCACCTGACCTGTGATTTTTGAATCAGCCCTTTTGCAGGCGTAGCAGGAGGGACCCTTCGGTCGGGCCTGTCCTCCTACAGGCGGATCTTCGACGAAACATGAAAATGTTCCACAAATGCTCAAAAATGGTGAAAGAATTTTCGACGAGAAATAGCAATGTCCCACACATTCTCCAACATGTGTCAAAACAAATGCCTTAAAAATAGTTCTCCGAGTATTTGCTTGGCCATTTTTGAATACTCCCCCGGCAGAGGGACGGGCCCGACGTGAAGGGGACCCGAGAGGCCCGGCCCTGGGGGCGCAGAGAGCCCTCCGGGCTCTCCCCGCGGGAGCGTCCGCAGGGCACCGCAGGCACCTCGGGGGGCGTCCAGGACGGGGGGCGCCCAAGACGGGGGGCGTCCAAGACGGGGGCGTCCGCGGACCGTCTGCAGGACACCGCAATACTCGGGGGGGTGCGCCTCGTGGCCCGAAGCATGCGAGCGGGCGAAAGTGGGGACTCTGAAGGGGCCCCAGGACACACAAATAAATACACACACATAAAAATATTCTCCATATTTTCCTATATTTTCTGGGATTTTGTCTTCCCCCCCACTCCCCATATTTTCCTATATTTTCCTGGGAATCGACGATTAATTGTGTCTGTGTGTTTTTTCCCCTCCTGAGACTCGAGGGGTCGTGTCAGAGTGGGAGGAGGCGCCACGAAATTGGGGGGCTGTCGTGGCCCTTGCCATTTCGTCCACACGCCCCTCGTCGTCACCCCCGTCTTGGTCGCCCCAGGAGTACCAGTCCGCCGCGTGCTCGTTGGACCACGCTGGCCCTCGGGGCGGGGGGAAACCTCGATCCCTCGAAGGCAAGGCCCCCGTTTCGGAACGCCTCACTTGGCACAGATCAAGAGGGGGGTGGTCGCGGTGTGACCCACCCGAAGGTCGATGCGGATTCCATCCCTCTTGGACCCCTTTTTGGGGCTTCCTGCCCCTGCTCCGCATGCAGGAGGCGGGCGGAATCCGACATTCCCGGGACGGTGTCCGAGAAGGGCGCGCCAGCAAGATTCTGTCAGGCGCCGAGGGGCGGTCCTGAAGGCACAGAGCAGCATGAACATAATTTCGGGGGTCCGCGCGGATTCATTCGATCGGCGCTGGGAATCTCTCCCAGGGCGTCCAGCGCCGATCCAACATATCCGCGAGGACCTCAAACAACGCCGTTGTAAAAATTGCAACTTTACCCTAAAACCTCATTTTGTCATAGTGGACCACCGCCGATGTTTTCTCTCGTTTTCAAATCTCCGCCGCAATTCGCTATTTTGACCCACCAATTGCAACGACAATGTGCGGAGCCGTTGTCTGTAGTTCCGAGGATTATGAATTAGCTGTTTTGTTGTTAAATGGTTTTCTGGTCTGTCTCGCAGCGCTGTGTTTGTATAGTCACCTACTCGCAAGCACTAGCAGATAAACTGGAAAGGCAGGAGGAACTGCAGAAAGAATAAGCTGTAAATTGCAGTGGGCAACGAGCAAATTTTCAACGTGTCCACCTCCCCCAGGACAACGATCGAAATTGCTCGTTTGGAACCACTTTCGATACGTTTTCAAAACGATTGCAACTCCACCTCCTCTGTATCGGCGCAACTCTCCACAACCTTTCCTTTTCCCCTCATCGTCTCCATTGTCCGGGCCGCGTGGCCGATACGTTGCCTGGCCCTCCACGTCCTTTACTGCCCCTCTCCTCTTCTCCGCTTTGCCGGTTACTGCTGCCTTTTGCCCCCTTCCTCATAAAATCCAATCGGCAATACTGCCTGTGTAAGATCCTATGCTCGCAAACTCGTTGCTTTATACTTTGCCGCCACCCTCGAACCCGATCACCGATCATCGGCGTCGATCGGCAACGAACGACGACAGACAGACGGCGACACTGACGTTCGACTGCAGCGTGGACGGCGGCTGCGACGACAGCCCCACATCAGAAGAAAGAGGAAGAAAAGGAGGGCCCTCCTCTTCAACCGCGTGTACGCTAGATGAGGAGGGAGAGGAGCATGAATACAACGCCTCGCCTCGGCCCGCCATTGGACGCGGCGTGTTCGCCAATTCCCCGCTTCGGCCCAACCGAAACGCGCGCGAGCAGAGGCGGCTGGATCGCACGGGAAACCGGTGGGAATTCATACGGTGTCTTGCACACCCACACACAAACAAAACAACAGGCATCTAAAGGCGCTGGCCCCTGGAGTTTCTCGCCCATGCAGGAATTCTCGGTGAAGGACAGAAGGGGCGCCATTTCTTTCATCCCCAGGCCGAACGAATTCCCTCTAGTATGAAAACCATGGATCCCAGTGAATCCCGGTAGTGTGAATGCAAAAGTATGGTGAATCCACGTATCGATCTTCCGGAGCCCGTTCATGACGTGGAGGCTTCGTGGATCCTTTCAAGAAAACCTACACATATCTTTGTGGGGAAGTCCCGATCGTTGTCGTCGTTGGTGGGCTGGCTGGTCGGTCGGCTGGCTGGTCGGTCGGTCGGCGCGTCGTTCGGTGGGTCGTCGTCGTCATCGGTCGGTCGGTCGTCGCCATCGGTCGGTCGGCCCGTGGTCGTCGTCGTCATCTGGGATCCGGGGGGCTCGAGAGGAAAATCTGTCGGCCTGCGAATGAGTCCGATCAGCCCCCCACCCCCCGCAAGGGCGACCGCCCCAGGGGGAGGGGAATGGCAGCGTCCTCAGGGACTCCAATACCAATAGCCACAGCCCCATGCAGGGAAGAGAAAAGATGTAAAAATGTACAGACGTTTGGGTGGCGAGTTCCCTATCGATAGACTAACACCTCGTATGTATTCTGATGCAGGGCCTCGGCTTATCGCGTGAGGCCTGCATGGGGCGCCCCTCAGTGAGCTTCAGCTTCAGTGAGGGCGTCCCCGTGCAAGAAACAGACATTCCCATCAACGGAGCAGCGGAAGGGAGCTGTGGGATGGGGGCGTGCTTGGCCCCGAATCCGCTCTCCCAAGGCAAGGGCTGCCGAAACATCGATGCAGCAACATCGTACTGCGTGAGCTGGGCGTGGGGAGGGGAGCTAGGGGAACAAACACTGACATAAACATCAACTTTCGGAGGTTCGCGCGGGTTCACTATCCCAGACATCCGCGCAGACCTCCGACACTTTCATGTTTATGTGATTGAATGTTCCCGAGGAGCAACGGCGATGCATCGGCACCATCGGCGATGCCCGGCGATGCATCGGCGATGCATCGGTGATGCACTGGCGATGCGTGAAGAAAAACGGGCTCCACATCGAGCCGTATCGCCGATGCATCGGCGATGAGGCGCGATCCTCCGACGCCATCTACTCGGACCCCATGTGGGAGGTCTAGATCCCAGACCCCCGACTTCATGTTTGTTTCGTATAATCGGCCACAATATGTCTCGATCCATTCCCCATGACTGGCTTTCCATCCTCAACGGTTTTGACGGTCCCGAAGCCCGGTGAGGGCCCTTTATAGAGGCCGAAAATCAGGAAAAACCTCCAGGCGTGATTTCTGCATGACTCGAGGGGGGAGCAGGGTGATCCAGGAGCCCCCCCCTCCAGCGCGGGGCAGGCGAACCCCGGAGGCCACCGACACCGGGCTCGTGGTCTCGCCCGGTAAGGGCCCTTCGAGGCCGAAGATCATGGAAAACCTCCAGGCGTGACTTCTTCATGACTCGAGGGGGTCTGGGAGCAGGGTGATACAGTGACTACCTACCAGACCACCCCAACCCAACCCGAAGACCCGAAATTCGGGTTGGCGGGGGTAAGGGTTCCACATGTGTTTTTTCGATGTTTCCCGACCCCCCCCCACTGGAAATCGAGGGTAAATCTGAGCCTTCGGGTTGGGTTGGGGTGTTTTGGTGGGTGGTGATACAGGAGCCCCGCCCCTCCCAGCGCGGGGCGGGCGAACCCCGGAGGCCACCGACACCGGGCTCGTGGTCTCGCTCGGGGGGTCCTCGTCGCTGGCCTGGCGTCCCCGCGGTCGGCGCACTCTTCGCCCCTCGCCGTCGCCCGCGTCGTGCTCGTCACGAGGTCGTCGTCGTCGTCGCCGCCGTCCTCGGTCGCCGTCCTCCTTCCTCCTCCTCCTCCTCCTCCTCCTCCTCCTCCTCCTCCTCGTCCTCCTCCTCCTCCTTTTCCTCCTCCTCCTCCTCCTCCTCCTCCTCCGCTCCCCCCCACCCGTTGCTCCTCCACCTCCTCCTCCGGGCGCCTCAGGACGATCAGCACACCGTCGGCGAACCTCGATCCTCGATCCTGGCAGCTCGAACCTCGAAGCTCGACCCTCGAAGCTTGGTGCTCGATCCTCGAAGCTCGATCCTCGAACCTTCGGAACCTTCGGAACCTTCGGAACCTTCGGAACCCTCGGAACCTTCGGAACCTTCGGATCCTCGAAGCTCGATCCTCGAAAAAGTCGGAGCCGCGATCCTCGAGGCTCGAACGTCGTCGAGCTGACCGGGCCGTGCCGAGGCGACGCCGGGGCCAAAAAACGTCCCTGCCGATCGCCGCGGGGTCGGGGAGGCGCTGCTCCTGTCGTCGGCAAGCCGAGGCCTTGCCGCGGGCTGCCGGGGCACCGTGGTCGAGCCGTCCCCTCGACCACAGCGAGGGCAGCGAGGCCGGAGGAGAGCGTGCAGGATCCTCCTCCTCCTCCTCCTCCTCCTCCTCCTCCTCCTCCTCCCCGGAGGAGAGCATGCAGGATCGAGGACGACGAGGAGGCCCACGAGGAGGGAGGAGAGAGGGGGGGTAGTAAAGAGATCGAGGACGACGAGGAGGTAGCACAGCGGGGAGGGGAGAGGGAGAGCCGGGTCGGGAGAACGGGGCTGTCGGCGAAGGGGGGGCGTCGGACGTCAGCGAACCAGCTCGGCGTAGCTGCTTTTCCCGGTGCCTCCCGGCGCCATAGGCGCGACTGTATCGCGGGAAGCGCCTAGCGGCGGGGCCAAAACCAGCCGCACGCAGCACATTTCGCCTGCCCCCCCCCCCCGTTCCCTTCCTCTCCCTCCTACTCTTCGCCCGACGCGAGGGAGGGGAGGGAAGCGGGGGAAGGAGGCGTCCGAAGGTCTCCACAGGCCCCCAGATGCGAGACCTCGCCCCCCAGCCCTTGTCCTATCCCCTCCCCCTCTGACCCTTGTCCGACCCGGGAGGCGAGCAGGGGAAAGAGCGCTCCGAACGTCTCCAGATGCCCCTGAAGGCGGTTGAAGCAGGTTAGGTCTCCAGGAGGTCTCCTGGAGGTGTCCGCTGGATGCCTAGAAAGTGGCAGGGAACGGTAGAGCAGCGCCGAGCACATCGGGAGCCGTGCGCGCGCAGGAGCGGGGGGAGGGCCTTTTCCTTGACGTTTTCCATGCGTAGACATAAGGCGAAGACAAGCAACGAAATTCAACTTGGGAAATGAAAACCGTCAACATCCCAGCTGATGGGACGGGGTCCCCACCATGCAAGAACTGGCCGGACAGAATGGGAAGAGGGCGAGGAAGGAGGAGATGAGGGAAAGACGAAGGAGGAAGATTGGGGGGGAAAGCCTTTCCTGCATGCGGCACGCGAGCGGGAAGAGAGACCAAGAAAGAGCCCCCCTCCCCAGCGGGTCCTCGCTGTCGTCGGTGGTGCTGACGCTGTCCTCCTGCAGAGTGGGACGATGCCAACCTCATCCTCATGTTGCTCCTCCCCAATCCCAGATTTTCACAATACTAATCATCATCGTCATCAGCATCATCGTCATCATCATCAGCATCATCACCCTTATCATCATAAATTCAGCATCATCATCGTCGTCGTCGCCATCAGCATCATCATCACCATCACCATCACAATCACCATCATCAGCATCATCATCATCAACAGCATCAGCATCAGCATCATCAGCATCCTCAGCATCATCAGCATCAGCATAATCATCATCATAATCATCATCAACACCATCACCATCAACATCATCATCATCAGTAGCATCATCGTCATCATCATCACCGTGATCATCACAAGCATAAGCAAAAGCATAAGCATAATCATAAGCATAATAATAAGCATTATCATCATCATCATCATCATCATCATCATCATCATCATCATCATCATCATCATCATCGGCATCGTCATCATCATCATCATAATAATGTTCAACATCAACAGCATCATCACCATCATCATCAACATCATCAACAACATGATCACCGTCGGCATCGTCGTCATCAACATGACCATCAACATCAACATGATCACCGCCACAACCGTCATCATCACACGCTCCCGCCTATGCCCTGCTTCACTCCCTGCCAAATCCTTCATCCCTCCTCGCTCCTCCTTGCCGCTTGACAATCCTCGCTTTCCAAACTCTCTCCTCGCGCCTCCATAGCATTATCTTCCGTCCTCCTCCCACTTCACTCCCCCTCATACCTCCTCCCGCCTCAAGCTGACTGTCTCCAGCATCTCACACCCCTCACCATCCATGATTTCTGACTCCTAATCCCTCCGCCACCTCCTCCTCATCATCCATCCATCCCCTCCGCCGGCAGTATTTCCGAAACCTCCGTCTCCTCCTCCTCCTCCTCCTCCTCCTGCTCCTCCTCTTCCTCCTCCTCCCCATCCTCATCCTCATCCTCATCCTCATCCTCATCCTCATCCTCATCCTCCTCATCATCATCATCATCATCATCATCATCACCACCATCACAAACATCACCATCATCATCATCATCATCATCATCATCATCATCATCATCATCATCATCTTCATCATCATCATCATCGGCAACATCATCATCATCACCACCATCATCATCAACATCATCATCACCAGCATCATCATCATGATCATCATCATGATCATGATCATGATCATCGTCATGATCAGCATCATCGTCATCATCATCATCGATCAGCATCATCATCATCACCGGCCATCGTCATCCTCATCATGCTCAGCATAAGCAACATCATCACCATCATCATCCCCACCAACATCATCATCAACATCATCAACAACATGATCACCGTCGGCATCGTCGTCATCAACATGACCATCAACATCAACATGATCACCGCCACAACCGTCATCATCACACGCTCCCGCCTATGCCCTGCTTCACTCCCTGCTAAATCCTGCATCCCTCCTCGCTCCTCCTTGCCGCTTCTCAATCCTCGCTTTCCCAACTCTCTCCTCGCGCCTCCGTAGCATTCTCTTCCGTCCTCCTCACACTTCACTCCCCCTCATACCTCCTCCCGCCTCAAGCTGACTGTCTCCAGCATCTCACACCCCTCACCATCCATGATTTCTGACTCCTAATCCCTCCGCCACCTCCTCCTCATCATCCATCCATCCCCTCCACCGGCAGTATTTCCGACACCTCCGTCTCCTCCTCCTCCATCTCCTCCTCCTCCTCCTCATCCTCTTCCCCCTCCTCCTCCCCATCATCAGCAGCATCATTATCATCAACACCACCATCATCATCACCATCATCATCATGATCATGATCATGATCATGATCATGATCATGATCATCATCATCATCATCATCATCATCATCATCATCATCATCATAATCATCAGCAGCAGCATCAGCATCAGCACCAGCATCATCAGCATCATCATTCCCCTCTTCAACCACCTCCTTATCATCACAATCCTCCTCGTACTCTGCCACTGTACGCTGTTCGCCCGTCGTTCATCAGTCCTCCCCCCATTACCATCCTCCATATTCCCCGTCTCTCGCCGCCTCCGCCTTTTTCTGCTGCTGCTCCTCCTTATCCCTCCCGCCTTCATCCCCTCCATCCTTATCCGCCCCCTCGTGTTCCTCCTCGTCTCCTGCCCTTCGTCCTCTTGCTTCTTTGCTTATGTTTCTGCTCCACCTCGTCGTCCTCGTGGACAACAGGTGTGTCGTGTCTCGTCGTCGTCATCCTCCTCCTCTTCCTCTTCCTCCGCCCGTGCTTCTCCTCGAACTCTTCACCCCCCCCTTCTCCTCCACAGGAGGGCAAGAGGCGGAGGAGGACGACCAGAACGACGACGACGACGAGGACGATGACGAAGCCGACGGCGACGACGTCGACGAAGCCGACGAAGCCGATGACGACGCTGACGAAGTCGACGGCGACAGCGCCG
The DNA here is from genome assembly GCA_963575745.1 of Prorocentrum cordatum. Classification (NCBI taxonomy): domain Eukaryota; class Dinophyceae; order Prorocentrales; family Prorocentraceae; genus Prorocentrum; species Prorocentrum cordatum. The sequence continues at coordinate 50,538 of CAUYUJ010014331.1, read as the reverse complement.
ACGACGACGACGACGAAGCCGACGACGACGACAACACCAACAGGCCGACGACGACGAAACCGACGACGGCGATCCTCCGCCGTCGGCGCGGCCGGGATGCCCTTCTGGCTGGCGGCCCGCGGCTGGAGCGCCCGGTCCTCGACCCAGAGGGCGCGCGCGCGGGGGGGGGCGTGGTGCGGGCGGGGAGGCGGCAGACGCCGCCTGAGCCCTGCCCGGGCCTCCGTGGGGTACTTACAATGGCCGGCGGGGTGAGTCGGCAACGCGCGGGGAGGGCGCGAGGTGAAGATGCAGGGCCTCTGGGCGTGCCCTGGAGGGAGAGGGGGAGACGGAGCGAGCGCGGGAGAGAGGGAGAGGGACTGGGGATTGAGAGAGAGAGAGAAGCATGGGGAACCGAGAACTTGGAACTTGACTGTCCGCGAAAACGATCCCATGATGGGGGATCAATGCCGGGGGCGTGCAAGGCGCGAAGCCGCTTGCAGGCCAAAGAGGCATGGGGGGAGAGAGGGGTATATGGGGGAGAGGGGAAAGAGGTGCGAAAGAGATGCGGATGTGGGAGCGGGATGTGGGAGGGGTGGGGCGAGGAATGGGGAGAGTGGGATGGAGGGGAGAGAGATGAGAGGAGGGCTTTCGGGTGGAGAGGAGCGATGTGGGGGTTGTGGGAGTTGATTGCGAGGGGGAGGGGTACGGGTTCTCCTTCCTCTCCCCCTTCTCAAATTCCCACCGTGCCGTAGGTTGTGAGCGGATTGGCCTCATGTCCCTCAGTATCCAATGTAGAAAATTTGATTGATTTCGAGGAACAGAAGACGGTATAAACATGATGTCTCGTAGGTCCGCGTGGATTTCCTGGATCGGCCCTGGACCCCCCTCCCGTGCGCGCGGAGCGCCCCAGGGGCGGCGCCAGAGACGCCGCCGGGAAAGCCCAGAGAAATGATGCTTGTGCCGTTCTCTGTTCCCCGACCTCTGCGCATCGGCGGCGAGCGAGGGGGGGAAGTGAGAAGGAGAGGGCCTTCTCAGAAGGCGGCGGGGCTTCTCAGAAGCGCCCTGGCCTTCCGAGCAGTTGTCTGTGGTTTCGGGGACGGCCTGGGAGTCTTCTCCGAAGGCCGGGGGACTGCCGAGGGCCTTCTGAGAAGGCCTTCCCCCCCTCGCCTCCTCCGCGGGCTGGCCGCCGAACACAATCAAAAACCCGAGCCCACCTCGTGGGAACCCGCCGCGTGGGCGCCCTCGGGCGCTCCGGGGAGCTGGCCGCGCACGCTTCCTCGAGAGGCCGCGCGCTCGTGGGTGTCAGGGGCAACCTTCGGGGGGGGGGCCGGCCGGCCCGATGCGAGCCCAGATGGTCTGGTACCGGAAATTTTCGGTAGCGATTCCGACGCACCCCGAATTTCGGTAGCGAGCGGATCTTCGTTTGAGGGCGTTGAGACAGCGGATTTCAGAACGGTCTGATACCGGTATTGGGCGCTACATTTCGGTGTTTCGGTAGCGACCGATCTCTGCGGAGCGCTACCGGAAATTTTCGGTAGCGGACCATCAGGGAGGGGAACGTCGAGCTCGAGATGGGCGACAGCGAGAGCCACGGGCGGAGAAGTCGAGGAAAAGACTGCGGGCTCCAACAAAAAAATCCAGTCGTCGGAGGCCTGGGTGGCCGCCTCGCCCCCGCGGCGGCCACCCCGACGGAGAGAGGGGGGCGCAGGCCGCTGATCCTCCGCAACCACCAGACGAGGGGGCACGCGCGGGGGGGGGGGACCAGCGCAGGGGGGAAGCATCGAGCCCCACAATTTTGTCTTACCTCTTCCTTCTGTTCTCACCCCTTCCCTGATGGGCCCCCCCTCCCGCCCAGGTCCTTGCCGGGCGGGGGGGGGCAGGTAAGGTGTGCACGGCTACAGACAGCGTCTTGTCCAGCCGTTAGCAGCAGCGCAGCAGGGGGTGGGAAGCATCGAGCTTGCATCGGCGATGCATCGCCGATAGATCGGCGATAGGCCCCCGACAGCGATGCCGCACGGTCCTCGGCGGGGTAGGCGCTCGGGTCCCTGTCGGCGATGCATGGGCGATTGGGGGATGCATGAATCCTCCGGCTGAGCCCATGCCACCCTGACGTTGCCTCTGGGAGCAGCCCGCACCGAATCGGGATATCAGATTGGATCGGAATGTGCATCTAATCGGGCCGCATCGGAAAGGGCTTGAAAACAACTCGGATCGTCGGCATATCGGAACCGAATCGGATCGAGCTGGCGGATTCGATATCGAATCGTACGGATCGGATCGAAATGGAGCATATACGGGCGTTGGTAAGGCTTCGGGTTGCGCGCAAACAGCTCCCCCCAAAGTCCCAGGTGGCCTCAACAGGCCCCCTGAGTAGTCCCAGCTGGCCCCATCAGGCCCCCCCGAGTAACTAGCCCCATCTCAACATCTCCACCCTGGGGCGCGGAGCGCCCCAGGCAAGGTGTTGCGACCGCCCCGGACTAGTCGGGGGGTCGGGGGGACTGCTGAGGCCAGCTGGGAGTATTCGGGGGTCCTATTGAGGCTGCCCAAGACTTCCTGGGGAGGGCTGTCCGTGAGCAGCCCGAAGCCTTACAAATAGGCGCCTGCGTGCCAAGGCAGTGAGGACCAGGAAGTGCTGGGCATCGGCGATGCCGTGGAGAGCATCGGGCTCCACAGCGAACCGCTTTGCCGACGTGTCGGCGATGCAGCCCGATCCTCCGACCCCTTCTGCTCCGACCTCATCTGGGAGGCCCAGACAGTAGGCGCCCGCCGCCTGTCAAGAGGGCCAGGCAGTGCCAGGCCGGCCGGGGGGGAAGGCCGCCGCGTCCTCTAGTGGCTCGGGGCGCGTCGGGCGCGGGGTCGGCTGCGGCTGCGCCGCGCGCCGGGCGTCCTGGGGGCGCGGGGAGGGAGCTCGAGGGGTCGGGGAGGGTCGCGAGGATCGAGGAGGAGAGGGATGTTGTGCGGGAACTCACGGAAGCCTCCCAAACCATCTTTTTGGCTCGCGCGGATCGAAGCTCATCGACGCTTAACCAGACGCTCATCGACTCCAGTGCATTCTGAAGACAGAATCACTGCGGGATACAAGGCTCCTATGATTTGCTACCGAAGGGATCGATGACCGAGGAGTGCCGAGGAGGACGAATCGAGGATCGGGGAGGGATCGAGGGGAATCGAGGATCGGAAACGATCGATGATCGATGGGGGAGGCTCCAGCTCACAAGATCCGAGACATATTCAGGACAGGAAACGGCCCTGCGCCGCCGCCGCAGGACCGGCGCGTCCGTCGTCGCTCTTCGGCGAACTCGTCGTGGTCACTCTTGCCGTCGCCGTGCTCGTGGTCGTCGTCTTCGGGCCTGGGGCCGTCGGACATCGATACAGGGGAGGGGAATAACCAGGATTCGAGGAACCAGGAACGGATTCGAAACCAAGCGGATCGACCCGCAGCAAGAACTCAAAGTTCGCGGATCGAGATATGCTTTTTTTGTCCCCCGATCTCCGCCCTCTGGAGGCCAGCGTCCGGCCGCGGGGCCGACAGGCATCGATCCGCGACGAGAAACTGGTCAGGATGAAACGCACCCTGGGAGGGGTCGGGGGGACCGATTCCGAACGGATTTCGAGGTCCGTCGTCGTCGGACAGCGATGGGCCCCGGGAGGGAGCCAGGCACACAGCTTCAGCGGATTACGGGTCGGCAGCGCGGTCGATCGATGGCCGGGGATCGAAGCTCTGGTACCGTCTTAAAGGTTCCTGGGCCTCTTTGAGACTCCAGTGGCGTCCTCGCGGCCACGGCTGGATCTCGCTCGGAAGCCTAGCCAGAAGGCAGGAGGAGTTCCAAGGGCCAATGTGAGGGGGTCGTCGTTGACGTCGCCGTCGCCGTCGTCGTCGTCGTCGTCGTCGACGCACCCGTCTTCGACGACGGAGAAGACGGACGCAGGTGCGCCCAAATGGCCACGTCGGGATGAATCTCTGAGAGTTCGGCGACGACGAACGAACGAGCGCCGGAGTGCGCGCCCGTGTCCATTCGGGCATGGTCTGGAGGCCGTAGCCTCAAACGTGCTAGACATGTGCACTCACGTGATTACCACCACCCAGTACTCCTGGCAGCTGGCAGCCAACACTCTTCACGAATTGTCTGTGCCGTTGTCATTTACGTGCTGCCGTGGATCGATCGCTGCCCTGGACACGCTCTTGCCCGTCCTTGCTTCGGCAACGCTCGCCGGCGGCGACGACGGGGTTCGCGAGTGGGCCGCAGAAGGACGCACCACTAGCTGCGCCCCCCGAGGAAGCGCACGTGGGAGCCGAACATGTGAAGCAGTCATCCTGCCCTGTACCTTAGGGCGACGAGATCTATGCATATCCACTGCTCCTGGCCAGGCCCATCCTGGGCCCAGGAGCGGTGTATATGCCTCCCTGGCCAAGCCAGGAGGGCGTATACACAGCTCTTGGGCCCAGGATTGGCCTGGCCGGGAGCAGTGGATATGTATAGATGTCGTCGCCCTATACCTGGAGACCTCCCGTGCTCACACTGGGCCTGCTCAGAGAACCTCCTTCCCCCACGCCCCCCGGACACGCCCTGCCTCTGCCTTTTCCCACGCGCGCGGGGGCAGAACGGCGCCCGGGGAATCCGTGGGGATCAGAGTTTTGGCGCGGGGCACCCCGGTTCGGAACGACGCAGCAAGACTTCGCATGCAGGAAGCGGGTCGACTGCTGGAACCGGGTCCTGGGCCGCGGGGCCATCACCCGCGACGGGCCCCAGGAGCTCCCGAATCGAGGAGAAAACCGAGAGCCCGCGGCCTAACCAACCCTTAGCAAATCATTGCCTTCCGTGACGTCATCCTCGCCTTTCAAGCTTCCCTCTGGCCGCATACGTGAGTCTTGTGGCGAGGCGAGGGGGACGTCACGGCAGGGGATGGTCTGCTAGGGGTCGGTTGGGCCGCCCCTGACGCCATGAAGCGCATCACGCGCGGTGCTGGCAGCCTCAGTCTCAGGTTCCTCAGGCCCCTGACGGCAAGCACCCCGAGGCGAGAAAATTTCAAAGAGCCGACGGCGACTGCCCCCTCCTCTCCAGGGATCGTGGGGCCAACGTTGCCCCCCGCCTTCCCCCAAAGACCTGCCTCAGAAGCGTTCTTCGCGATCCTTCTTCGTCTCTGCGCCTCTTCGTAGTCCTCGTACTGGCCCTCTTCTTACTGACGTCAGAGGTCTCACACAGGGGGTAGGGGTAGATGTGGTCAGAGGATTGCGCCGCATCGGGGATGCGGCACGACCCTCCGACCCAATCTACTCGGACCCCGTCTGCGGGGCCCAAGCCCCGTGTCTTGGATCGAGCCCCGAGCGGAAAGTGGAGGGAGGCGGCGCGTTCCGCCACCACAAGGGCCCTTCGGGCCAGATGGCCCACTGAGCACCATCGAACGACTGCCGTCGACGACGGGACCACCGGGCGGGAAGCCCCCCCCCTCGGGGATCTTGGGTCAATCCAGACCCGGGTCAGCAGGAACAAAAAAACTGCAACGCAGGTCTTCGCAAACCCGGGTCAGCCACTAGGCGCGGCCGCCTCGCGGCCACGAGCGGCTCGCTAACCCGGGTCAGCCAGAGGGGGTCTTCGCAGGATCCTGCAGGATCCAGCGCCCTGGCTGACCCCCGTCTGCATTGACCCCCGTCTCGAGGCTCCCGACCCCCCCCCCGCCCCACCACCGACCGGGAACCCTCCTCCTCCTCCTCCTCCTCCTCCATCCTCCTCCTCCTCCGCCTCCTCCTCCTCCTCTCCTCCTCCTCCGCCTCCGCCTCCGCCTCCGCCTCCGCCTCCTCCTCCTCCTCCTCCTCCTCCTCCTCCTCCTCCTCCTCCTCCTCCTCCTCCTCCTCCTCCTCCTCCCTCCCCCCCCCCCCCGCCCCACCACCGACCGGGAAGCCCCCGCGCGCCACGCCACGCCGCGCCGCGCCGCGCCGCGGCCGCGCTCGGGGGGGGGGGGCCGGCCTGCAGCACGGCCACGGCCAGGGCCTCGGGCGCCTGCGCCGCCTGCGCCGGCGGCCGGCCGGCCCCACGCTCGGACGGCTTTTCCTCCTGCTCCTGGTCCTGGTCCTGGTCCTGGTCCTGGTCCTCCTCCTCCTCCTCCTGGTCCTCCTGCTCCTGGTCCTGGTCCTGCTCCTGGTCCTCCTGCTCCCTGTCATGGTCCTTGTCCTGCTCCATGCTGCTGCTGCTGCTGCTGCTGCTGCATCCTCCTCCTCCTCCTCCTCCTCCTCCTCCTCCTCCTCCTCCTCCTCATATTCCTCCTCGTTGCTCCTCCTTCCTGCTCTTCCTCCCTCCTCCGCCTCCTGCCTCATCCTCCCCTCATTTCCCTCCTGTTTTTCTCCTCCTCCTCCTCCTCCTCCTCCTCTTCCTCCTCCTTCCCCTCGCGAATCGCCGAGGGCGCGCTGCGCCCTCACCTGGTCGAACTACTCGGCAATTCCACCTGCAATCTGACCGGGCAGATGACGGAGACTCTCTGGGCGGGCGATAAAGGCGCCGGCGCGGCAGCAGCACAAGACGACTAGCGAAATACGGCGCGAGCCTCGTTAGCTATGCAAACAAAGCGCGCATCACATATTGGAACGCATACCGACTAGGATGGCATGGCACATTCCGAACCTGAAAGAAAAGGAGGGCTACAAGAGGGGGGCCTCCCATGGAGTTGGTAGTTAGATGCAGGAAGACAAAGAAACTCCACTTTTGAAGGGACTTGTCAAGGCAGCCGCTGCAGCCTAGAACGCAATCGGAGAGGATTTGGGAATTGTGTTCCGCCGTCCACGCCCAACAGAGGCTCTCGCCACGGGGGGGAGGCGATGGCGTCTCAATGTGCTTGCCAATCTGCCAGGTCAATCTTCCATCTCTATCGGGAAGTGATTTTCTCAACCTCTCAATGAAAATACGCTGCGCGCGATCGGGGCACAACTGGTCTCGCAACTCTCTGTAATGAGTCCTTCGAACATGACAAGCTTTTCCAAGAAGGGCTGTCGCGACAAAAACCCAAAATAATTCTGAGAGCCTCTCTACCAGCAGCAAAGAAGCTGGGGCCCGCCGGGAAGCCCGGACTCGCTTCCTCTGAGGCCAGCGCCAGGGGGCGAGAGCGCCAGGAGTCGGGAGATACCTGGCCACGGACACAGCTCTGGATGGGGAGACGGGCCATTGCAGCTCCCTTCATGTCCTCGAGAGCTGGGCGCCGCGCTTCGAAAATCTGCGGCGCCGCGGGCATGCGGCTTGCCAGGTTGAGCGCCTCAATGCCAGCGTGAGCTCGCCCCTTTCCCGCGAGGAGATGCGAAGCCAATCGACAGTCGGCGCGCCCAGGGCGGGAGCGGGGCATCGTTGCATTATTGTAAAAAAACGCGCGGACGCAACGTTGACCATGGATGCCGGGAGAAACGTAAGTTGCGAAACATAGCCCAGGACTGTGACGCATATTCGGTTATATGCGCACGGCGATCTCCATCGTCATGCCTGCCGCTGCAATTCTCTCATAGCGCTCGCAAAGCTTCCTCCGCGGCACAAGCCACTCGCCCCCGCGCGCTCCGAGGCCAGGCCGCATGCTTGGGCGCTCCACTTTGGGGCACCGCTTGAAGCCCTTCCAAACGGCGATGGATCTTTCCAGCCATTGAACGCATCGGCGCTGCAGAACGGCGCTGCAGCCGGCCCAGGGATGCCAACGCGCGCACGATCGTCTTCATAGCAAGGTTGCCAATGTCCTCCAACTGGACTTGTCTGAGGCGGCGCAGGTTTCCAGGAATCGCGCCAGCGCCCTCCGCGCAAGCGCGGCCGCGCCCGTGGCCCGTCTTCATTTCGCGCAAGAAGGGGCCCAGGCCCACAGAGAAGAGCACTCCCGATCTGGGACGGCGTCAGAAAATGCCGCTCGCGATCGCGATAACTCCGAGGCGCCCCCGCCCAGGGCCCCAGGCATATGACGTCGGAATAAAGCAAGAGGGCGAACGCCTCCAGAGGCTCAGGGATCAGCGTAGACTAGACCACCAGCAGGAGCCGCGCCTGCGACATCGACGGGAGCGCGCCCCTGAAGTCGAAGCGCCTGCTTCTGGGGGGGCATAGAGACCTAGCGCCCCAGCGCGCGAATCGAGCCTCAGGACGATGCCCCCCGCATTCCGCCCTCGGACGAAAACGCGTCGGACTCGTCGAGGCCCCCGGGAAGCCGTCTCGCCCGAAAAATGAAGATGGCCCCCGTAAAGGTCTCGTTGAAACTGTTTTTGAAGCCAGAGGGCCGTGTCTCAGAGGCGCCCCGCGCAGCTCCCTGAAAATCACTGGGCCAGCCCCCGTTCGGGCGCGAAGATGCCGAAGGCGCGACTGGAACCGCCGGGCAGCGGCTCGCCGCTCAAGGCGTACGCCACGCTAGCGCGCCAGACACCCACTCCACGAACTTGTTTCCCGCGCCGCGTAGGGGGGCGCGTCGCGGCCAAGGGCCATGCGCCGCAGCTTGACCAGGCACGTTTAGCTCGTGCTCTAATTCGATGCTTCAAGCGCTCATCCTGGAATTGCCCAGCTGCCCTAGCGGGGCGGGGTCTATCCTGCGTCGCGGCTTCCCCGCGGCGGCGAGACGACGCCGCTGTTTTTTGCATAACAAACAACCGGATCCGCCAGTCGCACCTCTCGCCGCGCAGTGTCCACCGAGATGCGATCGCGGGCGTGCGAGCGGGACTGCAGGGGCTTCGCAACCAATGTCTGGCCACCACTGGACACGGCCCGACACGCGCTGCGGACGACGTGAATCGGGCCGTCAAGGAGGCGGGCGTTATGACCGTTATTGTAGCCATGGCATTTTGGGCAGCTCTGTTTCATCTGATTCCGCAAAGTCGGCGCAGATCTGGAACCGCCACCTCCTGCGGGGGCCCCACTTCAATGGCCTCGTTCGGGGGGGCATTTGCATTCTTCACCAATGAACTAAATGCCCAGGGTATCGGGCGGACTTCAGGCTGGGTCTCCCCGCGGGCTCTGAGCGCAACCGCAGCCGCGGCGTGGTCCGGCACCATTTTTCGCCCTGGGAACCTCCGGCGCCCCGCGACAGCCCCTCCACTCGAGCGCTGATTCGCCGTCCGCCTAGGATGGCCCACGCGAGCGCGGTCGGTGAACGAGACAGGCTTAGTGCTGGGGCGACAGTGGAAAGGGTCCTCGGCGACGAGCCCTGCGAGAGACCTCATCGCTTCCCGCCGGACTCGCGGGGCTGGCGGCGCAGGAGGCACGGGGCAATCGCCAGGCAGGAGAGGCCGAGCAGCCGCGCGCCCGAATTTAAACTACCAGGCCATGCGTAGCATGTTCTAGCCGAACAAGGACATGCGATGGGGCGATAGTCTCCAGGGGCCGAAAGGGATCACGCTTATGAATATTGAGATGGAAGAGAAATCCAGGACGAACCATTCAACGCTAAAAACAAATAAGTACCACTCGCCCTGAAACGATTGCAATCCATTTGATCAGCGGGGGGCCAGAGCCGCGGGCCAGTCCGCGAGCCTTCGCGCGTCGAGGCAAGGTTAATGGAGCGAAGGAAATCCGGAATCCCTCGATTAGCGCCGCGCACCTCTTGGCCAGCAATGAAAGTTCCAGGGGGAAAAAGTTGAGGCGCGCGAACTTGCCGCGCCTGGCTCTACTCTCGCGGCGAGCAGAGCGGCTGCGTTCCAACTTCCGATGCGGAACGGAGCGATTTCCAGATGCTCACCGGCCAGCAAATTCGGGCCCTGCGAAATGCTCCACTCGGTCGCGCGCGCCCCCGCGCACAGAGCATCGCGGAGGCGGCCTTCGACCCGCGCGAGCTGGATGCCCTCCGACACGATGATGACCTGCGCAAACATGATGTCAGCTACTTCAGCGTCGGGAGCCAGTGCGATCTGGACGAGCGGCTCCCAGTTCGTCGACACGGACCCTCTCTGCTTGCCGATGTAGAACGTCCTGTCCACGACCGTCTCTGACAACACTTTCGTCGCGCACTTGGGCACGAGATCTCTCTGGACGGTATCCGCGTTCTTGTCGGGGCCCGCACTGATATTCGCCACCGTGCCGTGGACCGCTCCGCCCATGAACTTCCGCCACTGGCCATCCCTCTGCTGCGGGCGAAGAAGCGTGAACGCGCGTGCCAGCATCCTCGAAGCTAAGCTGGCCTGCCCCTTGATCCGCACGATGTATGCCTTTGACTCAAGACGTCAGGTCAGCCGCCAGCTCCCATTCACCATCACGTACGCGTGCGTCCACCAGCCGCGCGCGCATGAGGTTGTACACGTTCCGCTGTGGCATGAACTTATCGCACCGACATCTGACGCTACACGGGTCGATTTCTCGCGAGGCGGTGGTTCCTGGGCCTGTTCGGAGAAGCGGCGTAGGAATAGCTGAACGTGCAATGCCAAGCTGCTCTTCTATCTCGGTGCGTAGCCTCTTGATCTCACCGTCGACAATTTCCTGTCGTCCTCGGTGACCAGCCACCTCCAACTCGATCGGCGCTTTCCTGTGCTTGACGGCCCTCAACTCCTGTGCCGCCTGTTGGCCGAGTCCACGACATGTGTCCGACATCTGCCTCGAATGCGCGTCCATCGAGCGATTGACCGAGTCCAACGAATCGTTGGCCGCCCTGCGTAACCTCCTCGACCTGAGCCAACATCATATACATACATATATATATATATATATATATATATATATATATATATATATATATATATATCAACGATGTATGACTTGAGTCTCGCGCCGTCCTGGAAGGATTGGGTTCCTCTTCGACTCTCCGGCGATACCACCTTCTCAGTGGGTTTCTTGCCGGCGCGGCCGAAAAGAAGTGGGCCATGTTCCCGAACTGGACCAACTGACGGAGATCCCAAAGCTGATCCAGATTCGCAATGTCACGTTAGCTTCACCCGTTTAACCTTGAACCAAAATGGTTACGGACTTCATCCTTCTCCTCCCCATCTTCCTCCTCCTCCTCCCTGGTCCTGATAAAAAGGGCTGCCCCCTCTCTGTCCTACGGGCGGGCCAGGCGGGCCCCCCGAAACTTTAATCACGTATGACCCTGAAGCTTGACATCTGCAAAAGTTTCGCGGGAGGAGGGCGGTGCTTATCAGAATGTGGTTCTCGCCTTAGCGCCGCTCACGGATGGATGGCGGATCGTTCTCAAATTGTGGCTCTCGCCTTAGCGCCACGCGCGTTTCTCCCAGAACTCTGCAACAACCAGGTGGAACACGGTTCATTTTTAACATGTGCCTCTCACGTTAGTGCCGTCTTTAGACGATTGTACGATTTAGGACTGTCAAGACGTAGCAAACAAGTTGATTAGCGGTGTTAATGTCCTGGGAACGGTGTTCTGGCACGACCTCGGAATGGTAGGACGCAACAGTCAGGTTGAGCCGCGGCGCTGAAGACCCAGGAACTGTGTTTTTGGATGTTTGCTGATTATCAAGCGTCTGTCTTCCAACGGGGCACTGCCCTCAAAAACAACAAATTATTGCAGGGACATCTTAGAAAGAAACTTGGGGAACATGTTGATTGCAACATCCTTGATGCGTCTGGGTTTACACTGGTCCTCCTCCTCCTCCCTCCCTCCCTCTTCCCCCCTACCACTCCTCCTCCTCATGCTCCTCCTCGCTGGCTCAAGAGCGCTGCACAGAGTGTCCATGGCGGAGGAAGCAGATAAACACAGAAACAGACACTCTTTTTTCTCCTCCACCTGCTCCTCATCCTGCTCTCCCTCCTCTTGCTGCCGCGTAACCTGACCTCTCCCTCCCCTTCCTCCTCGTCCACTTCCTGCTCCTCCCCCTTCTCGAACCCGAAAACACACCGAGGGGGAGGCGACCTCTTGGGCGGTGGCACGCTGAAGCGCAGTCCTGTGATTACAGGGGAGGAGGAGGAGGAGGAGGAGGAGGAGGAGGAGGAGGAGGAGGAGGAGGAGGAGGAGGAGAGAGAGGAGGGAGGAGGAGGAGGAGGAGGAGGAGGAGGAGGAGGAGGAGGAGGAGGAGGAGGAGGAGGAGGAGGAGGAGGAGGAGGAGGAGGAGGAGGAGGAAGGGGTGATGCTCGGGCGTCCCCCCCCCCCCCTGGTGGGTTCTCGGTGGCGCTGCTCCCTGCTGCTCCTCAGGCCACTATCACGACCACCCCCTGCTCACCTGCTCTCTTCATACACCCTGCGAAATGCTTAAGAAATCATGGGTTAAGAAATTCATAGTCTCAGAAATTGAATAAAACCCAGAACTTCTATCAAAATCTTGGGATTTACATTGACAAGTTAAGAATAATCGAGACTCTGGCCAAAAACTTAGGTTTTCTTAAGCATCGCCTAGGGTGTAGTGCACAGTTCAAGACGCCGTCCAGTGTATGCGACGCGTGTCGGGAGCTCTTGTGCATGCGACACTTTCCAGAGGCTCTTAGACCCATTCGTCAGGCATGGGCCCATATGGCTGTCGCGCGGCGCGCGCACAGCGTACTCGCGCACGCAGAGAGGCAGAGTGCGAACGCGACTGATGGCACAATAGGGGTCCCAGAATCAGCAAGGAGCCATACAGGAGCACGCTTTCGTCATGGCCAAAACTGCTGCTCCCCTTGCGTGCAGGCGCCATCGGCCACGGACGGCGGCGGAGACCGCGGCGAGAACGACGCTGGCGACGGCAGCGGCAACGACGACGGCCGACAACGACGGCATGAGGGGCAACGACAGGGAGGGACCGAATCCAGGGGGGTCATCGACCCGGAGTCGGCGACACGTCGCCGATGGAACGGCGATAGGTCCCCGATAGCGAGTCCGCACGATCCTGGGCGGAGTGGGCTGTCGGGCCCCTATCCGCGATGAATGGGCGACTGGGTGCCGATGCATTTCCCCCTGAGCCTATCCCCCATATCGTTGGCCCTTGGACCATTGGTTTGCGTGCCATGACTCGGGTCTCCGGGGGCCGTTTCGAGACGATCAAGGCACCCACGGACGCCTCTCAGCGAGCCGCAGCCGCCAGGCGAAAACGTCCGAAACCTCGAACGCCCCCCCAACGTTGCCCCCGAGCCTCCCTCCCTGAGCCCTGCCCCATGGGCACGATACCCGACAACAAATGGTGTCCAAAACCGGCAGCGGCCGCTGTTGGGCAGCCGTCCCGTCTGTCTCAAATGGACAACATCCGCGGAGGCACCGACCGCGAACCGTGCTCAACATGAAGATGAACTGCTGTCGGTCTTTGCACCCGTTCTTTCCGTACCCGCTTCGGCCGACCGCATACAAAGGGGAGGGGGGACGAAGACATGCGCACCTCCCGCGCTCGGGGATGGACAGACTCCCCTTTAGTAAAGCGTGGTTTAGTGAAAACGACCTGAGGCCCAAACCTGGCGGACGCAAGCATGAAAAATAACGGCCACGGCGCCCTCTCGAGAACCGAAAACGGACAATTCACTGATCGACGTGTCACTGTTGGGGGTTCTGTCCACCCCCGACGCGCCCCTTCGTCAAACGTCAAGGAACCGCCCCGAGCACGGGCGAGGAGGAGGAGGAGGAGGAGGAGGAGGAGGGTGAGGAGGGGGAAAAGGAGGAGGCAGAGGAGGAGGAGGAGGAGGAGGAGGAGGAGGAGGAGGAGGAGGAGGAGGAGAGGAGGAGGAGGAGGAGGAGGAGGAGGAGGAGGAGGAGGAGGAGGAGGAGGGGTTCTGTCCCCCCCACCCCCTGTCACTGTTGGGGGCCCCCTGGGCGCCCGCTCGGGCCCCTGAGGTGCGCAAGAGGCGCACCTCTCACCCCCCCCCCCGCTCCGCCGGTCGGCCTTCGGCCTCCCCGTTCGGACATGTTCGGACCCCTCCTCGAACGCACGGGCCTACGCCCAGGTCGGGCGTGTCCCCCGACAGGCGGATTTCTAAGGACGAAAAACTGAGAAGCTGTCAAAACATGAGGACGACAAATCTCCCTACGGACAGGTAGGGCATGTCTCCCTAGAGGCATGTCTCCCTACAGGCATGCCTCCCTACGGACGAAAAATGAGAAGCTGTCAAAACATACCCCCAAACATGTTCAAACCTACCAAAAAGAACAAATGCCCCCCCCGACCTTAATGGGCCCTGGAAACGACAGGGCAAAATTTGTTGCCCGTTCCGTTTTGCCGTTTTGTTGCCGGTTCCGACGCCGTTGTGTACCAATTCCGTCGCCGTTTTTTGACCGGTTCCGGCTCCGGTTCCAATCCTGGAGCCGTTTTTTTGCCGTTTCCGGTCGCCGTTTTCTGGCCGCTTCCATTTTCAAGGGAAATGTTTTTGGAAACGGTAAAGCAACGGCCCTGCCGTTTCCCCGGCTCACAAAGCCCCCGACTACTTGTTGACTATGTTTGAATATTCGGCGGTGGACAAACCTCCCTTTTGTAAACCTCCCCTTAGTGAAAACGGCCTGGGACCGAAACCGACGGACCAGGACCCGCAAAAACGACGGCCGCGACGCCCTCTCGCGAACCGAAAACGGCCAATTCGCTAATCGACGTGTCAGGGTAGGAGGTCTGTCCTCCCCCGAAATGCTCCCCCTGTTGACTAGGTAATCTTCCCCCTGTAGAGGGACAGGCCCGACTTCAGCGCACGTGGCCCCCGACGGCGGCGAGGCGTGGGCCCGCCGCGCTGCCCGGCGCGGGCGAGGGCAGCAGCAGCCCCAGGAGCTCGGCGGCGGCGGGCGCCGGGCGCGAGGGCGCGGGCACCGCCGGCACGGGGCCCACCTCGCGGCGGTCGGGCGCGGCCTGCTCCGGGAAGGGTCGCCATCGAGCCCAGGACCGCCTCCTCCTCCTCCTCCTCCTCCTCCTCCTCCTCCTCCTCCTCCTCCTCCTCCTCCTCCCCCTCGAGACCGGAAAAAAACACAACGGGGGGGGGCGGGGGGGTCCGAAAATTCGGCCTCCAGGGGCACCGGCTGGCCTCGGGAGCATCAGGCAAGGGCTCAGGAGCCCACCTCGCGGCGGTCGGGCGCGACTTAATGGGGGGGTCATAAACGGGGGGATCAGAAAAGGTCCCCTTTCGTGCTCCTTTCGGGCCCCTCCAGAGCCCCAGGGGGCTCGTTTAGGTACCGTTTGGGTACCTTTTCGGACCACCCTCGCCACCCCTGCTTTTTTGACCCCCCCATTACGCGACGCCCAAGGCGGGCGGCGCGGCCTGCTCCGGGAAGAGTCGCCCTCGAGACGGGAAAAGAAACACAACGCGGGAGGGCGGGGGGGTCCGTAGTTTCGGCCTCCAGGGGCACTGGCCGGCCTCGGGAGCATCAGGCAAGGGCTCAGGAGGAAACGCCAGGTCCCGGGGAAGGGGTCGAGGCCTCCAGAGGCCGACGTTATGAACACATCACGACGTCGGGGTGTCTGGGAACCGGAAACTCGCATCGAACCGGGCAATTCGTCGGATCGGGCTGCATCGGCACGGAGTCATGACTATTCAAATCGCATCGGCTGCGCCAGAATGCACACGGCGCCATGCGAGCACGACGGGGCCGCCTCGGATCGCCGGAGCCTCGGGATCGAATCGGACCGGACCGGCCAGCACAAACATCGGATCGGCTCGACGGGATAGGGCCCCTTCGGAGGCCTTCGGAAGGACTCTCGGGGGACCTCCCGAGCCCTGCGGGGGCCTCCCGCTGACAACCGGGGGCTCCAGAGACGGCGGATGCACAAAGCCCTGCACCTTTTTTGCTGACTTTTGTGAACATCCCCCGCGCTCCCTACTAGATGTTGGCGGGCCACGCCGCGATGTGCCGATCCGTCGACTGGCTGAAATCCTGCGACCCGCGGGCGATGCCAGCCTAGAATCGGCCTGCACTTACTTGAAAATTGCGCCAGCACCCCGGTCGCACGGGTGGTGCAGGATTTCCTCCACCGACCCGACCCCGACCTCTCCAGGGACATGTTCGGTCTGCGGCCACTGGACTGACGCAGCGTTCGAGCGACGGAGGGGCGCTTCCGAGGCGAGCTGAGGCACGAAAACAGGTGCGGCGGGAGGGGGGGCGCGGAGGGAGGGAAGGCTGCGCTCCGCACTTGCAGCGGTTGTGCGCGAGTGCCGGAGGCAAACGCAGCGAACCTCGCTAGGGACGTGCGAGCTGTCAAAACGCAGAAGGCGCCTCGCAGAACCCGAGGCGGTCGGCAGCTGTGTGTTCGGGCCTCGAGGCTGCCCACAAATAGACCCGGGACAAAAAAGCGGCTTTGGGGAAGGTTTCGGGAGGTCCGAGAGGGCGCGGTCCACTACCTCTTGCCTGAAGTCTTGATGTGATTATCTGTATATATCTGTCTATGTAAATGTAAATATATATATATATATATATATATACATATGTATGTATGTAGGTTTGTACGTATGTGTGTATCTAGATATGTCTCTCTCTCTCTCTATATATATATGTATGTATGTGATGGGGGTCCCCGAAGCCGACCCCCCTCTCGCGCCCGAACAAAGCCCCCAGGGGCCACCACGAAACCAGCCCACCCGCCGAACCTGGATCAAGAGGGGGGGAAAGGTCGGACCCCCCGCCCTACTGCAACATCCCCCCTCTGCGATTTTTTGTTGTCCGGTTTCTCCTTCCTCCTCCTCGACCTTCTCGGCGTCTCCATGCCTCCTTACCTCGTCCCCCTTTCTTTTCGTGATGCTGCTCTGCTGCTGCTGCTGCTGCTCCTCCTCATCCTCCTCAACCTCCTGCTCCTCCCGATCCTCCTCCTCCTGCTCCTCCTCCTCCTCCCTCAACCCTGCTCGCCATGCCGCGTTTCTCCTCGCCCCTCCTCGTCCTGCTCCTGCTCCTGGACCTCGTCGTCGTAGACCTCCTCCTCCTCCCCCTCCCCCTCCTCCTCCGCCTCCTCCTCCTCCTGCTTCTCCAAGATCCTCCTCTTCCTCCCGCACTGCAGCTCCTCCCCCCCGCTCCCCGCGCCTCCCCCGCTCGTGCCCTCCCCGCCCCCTTCGCCTCCTGCCGCGCTGCCTCCCTCTCTCCCCTCCTTGCCTCGCCCTTCCCCCCTCTGTCGCCGCTCCCGCCCCTCGGGGCCGACGCCCACCGCCCCCCCCCTCCCGGACAACCGCCGCGGCCGCCTCCAACCCCGAGGACACCATGTGCGGAGGCCCCGCCGCCCGTGGCCCGCGCATCCGTGCGGGACGGGAAAAAATTACCACAGCCACGGCTTCTCTTGTCCGCGCCGCCTTCCCGCCGGCCGGAAACGAGGCAGCGGCTGTGGTCCCTTCCCTGGTGCGAAGCCTGACGACAATGACCACAACACCACTGCTCTGTTCCTGCTGGCGGGAAGGCGGCAACGCAAGAGAAGCAGTGGCGGTGGCCGTGTTCACGTCCCGTGAATGTCTGGCGACCCGACATTCTCCGCGTCCTCGGCACCTGGCCCGATCGGCCCTCGCCGCCGCCCGGGCGCCCGACGCGCCCGTCGTGGCCCGCCCGCCCGGGCCCTCGCGTCGGGCTCCGCCCGGCCCGACCCGACCCGACTGCCCGAGTCATGGTCCTTCCTTGGACAGGACAGGAGGTACGAGTCATGGTACTGCCCGTCCGACGTCATGGTACTGCCCGACTGCCCGAGTCATGGTACTTCCCGACTGCCCGAGCCATGGTACTGCCCGTCCGACGTCCTACAGTCGGACTTCATTGGACGGGGCGCGCGAGAGGACAAACAGACCCTTCCGAGGGCCACGTCGCCACAGGAATGCAGGAGGCATGGGTCGCGAGACACAGGACACAAGGGTGCCCTTGATTTGGCAGGGTCGATCTACTAATCCGGGCCGACTGTGTTCCATTCGCTGGGGGCCCCGCACTGTCATGTCTGCTCGCCCCATATCCGGAGCACGTGCTCCTGTTATGACTGGGGCACCTCCGCCCCCTGACCCACGCCCGCCTCCTTCGCCTTCTCGTCTCACGCAGTCCACTCACGCTACGACACGCTCGAATTCATATACGTTCGCAGCACTCAGGTTGATCAAAATTCAGATCACTCATACTCAGACTCACAAGCGCTCATATATATATATATATATATATATATATACACCCACAGTCAATGGCACTCTAGCAGGCGTGGCATTGGAACACCCCAAGAAAGGACCCACAAAAAGTAGAGAGAGACATGTGCCTGTTCGCGCCCGGATTTGGGTTGTCTCTAGCGGTTTGCCTGTTTGGTTGATCGGATGTTTCTCTTTCCGGAGTCCCATGCTCATCGCGATGTAGCAGGCTTGGCATTTGAGCACACCTGGGAGGAGCCGCCAGGGGTGGTACATTTGCCCGATCGCGCACAGATTGTGGGGATGTGTAAGGCGGCTTGCCTGAATGATTGATCGAACTTCTCTCTTTCCAGAGCCCAATGCACATCGCAATGCCCCAGGCGTGGCGCTTCAACACCCCAAAGAGGAGTCGCCCGGTGTAGGGGCATGTGCCCGCTTGCGCCGAGGGTGGGGGTGTCTCAAGCGGCTTGTCTTTGTGGTTGATCAGACATTTCTATCTGCAAAGCCCAAAGCCCATCACGATGTGGCAAGCGTGGCACTCAAACACCCCAAGGAGGATCCGCCGGGGCTGGTGTCAGTTGCACGTTCGCGCCCAGATTGCGGGGATGTCTCGAGCGGCTGACCTGCTTCGTTGATATTACGTTCTTCCTTTCAGAACCCCATGCTCACCGAGATGTAACAGGAGTGGCGTTCGAGCACCTTCATGAGGAACCACCTAGGGTTGGGACGTTTGCCCGCTCGCGCTTAGAAGGTGGGCTGTCTCTAGCGGTTTGACTGACTGGCTGATCAGACTTCTCTCTCTTCAGAGCCCCATGCCCATGGCGATGAAGCAGGCGTGGCATTCGAACACACCTCGGAGGAGCCGCCAGGGGTGGGGACATTTGCCCGTTCGCGCCCAGATCGTTGGGATATCTCAAGTGGTTCGCCGACCGAAGTGCTTTCGCAACTGATTGGGGGAATGTCTTGAGCGAGGCGCTGGTTTCAGCTCCAGGGGTCGGACATTTGCCCGTTCGCGCGCAAATGGTGGGGACGTCTCAGGCAGTTCGCCTGTTTCGTCGCTTGGACGTCGGTGCTTTCAACATAGATTTCGAGGATGCCTCGAGCGAGGTGCTGACTTCAGCACCACTGTCGGCCAGATCGTGGGGGTGTATCAAGAGAGACGCTCGGTTTTGCACCTCCGACTCCTGTCCATTCAGAGCCTCATGATCAATTCGATGTAGGGGGAAGGACGGCCGCCAGGACGGGGGAGGTAGGAAGAGGAGTCAGGAAGAGGGAGAATGGAGATAATTAGGGAGGAGAAGGGATGGAGAAGGACGAGTCATAAGATGACGAGGACGGAAAAGGGGCCTGTTCACCGCCTGTCCGTCTGTGAATCGTTGTCGCTGTCCCTCGTCGTAGCCACTGCCGTCGTCGTACTGGTCGTCCACCCGGACCTGCTCTCGCGCCCAGACGCTCACGGATACAGTCGAGGCGTTGACCTACGGAACCCAAAAATAAGGAACGAGGCCCCTTTTTCCCATAAGCTCAACCTCGATATTCCCATAGAACACCTCCGAAAAAAACCCGAAGCAAACTCTGACACAATCACGGAACACCGAGCCCCTCCCCAACGAAAAGGGTTCCCTCTTCAGCGCCCCGACTGTACACGGCAGCGTGGCGCAACCTCGGAACACTCCCCCCGCGCACGGGGCGCCGCAGCGCGGCGCAGCCTCGGCATGCCTTCCAAGCGCGGAGCGCGGACGGCAGCGTGGTGAACATCGCGAAAACCAAACACTCAGCTCGAGAGAGATAAGTAAACGAAACCCTAAGCGCAAGCACTGCTTGGGAATCGGGGGGTTCAAGAATATATATATATATATACATATATATATATATATTATATATATATATATATATATATATATTCGACGCATGGCGCCCATCCCTGAGAAGGGTTGTCCGAATAGACCCCCGGGGATGTCTCCTGCAGCTTCCACTCTTGTCAAAACTCGGGGATGGAGAGAACCCCATTCAACAGAACAACCGTTAGCGAAAATGACCCAGGACCAGACCGGGCGGGCGCAGGTCCGCAAAATCCCTGGCCGCGACACGTCCTCGAGAACAAGGCAATTCGCGGATCGGCATGGCAGGGCGGGGGTTCTGTCAACCTCTGACAGTCCTTGGGGCGGAGCTCGGCTGGTTGCGTGATAACCGACCTGTGGCCAACAAAAACAGTGACACCTCTCTGTCGCCACATTGAGAATGAGCCACGTCTGCATCGCAGAGCGGGGGGGTGAGGGGGTGGAAAGGGCGTGCCACTCCATGACAAAAGCCGTGGCCCCCTTCGTGGCCGCCGCGATCGCCGCGGCGACCTCCAACACCTCGGGGACGCACTGACCCGCGTCTTTGCCAGCCCAGATCAGTCAAGCTCTGCAAGATCCTGCGAGATCCTGCAGGATTCCGCCCCTAAACCCAGGTCATTGCACCCCTAGCTCTGCAGGATCCTACAAGATCCGGCGCTCTGGCTGACCCCCTTATGCATTGATAAGACTAGGCCAAGACGAGGATCAATTCGGGTGAGAATGATTCGAGAATCTCTACGATCTGGCGGCTCGGCAAGATTTCTCGGGCGCCGCGGCCTTCTCAGAGCGTTCCGGAATGATCTGGAACGGATCGATCATCGTCCCAACCCCGTCAGAATTGCCCCCCGTCTCAAGGTTCCTGGAAGCCGACCTAAAAGTTTGGTCTGGGGTGGGCTACCACGCAGCGATCGCCGAGTGGAGGCGAAAAAACACCTGCGAGGGTAGAACAGGAGGACAGGCGCCGTCTCTCTGCGGCAGCCCGTGGGGGCCTCCGATGCCATCTCGCTAGCTCTTGCGAATCGACGCTGGCCGACGCTGATCGACACCAAATCGGCGCCCTCCCATCGATTGCCAGACACCAGCGCACCCCCCAAAAACGAAATTTCGCGGATAAGCAGGTGGTACCGCTGCCCTGGGAGGGAGAGCGCTTCGGCGGGGGCTGCGGCAACGGAAGCGGAAGCAGGAACTGGGGCGGGGGCCAGCCCGGCAGATCGGGCGGCCGACTGGAGCGGCGGCAGAAGACGCAGCAGCGGGCACACGACGCTTCCACGAGCTGCTGCCGAAGCCGTACCCCGCACGCAGGCGCAGGCGCGTGGGCGCGTGGGCGCGCGGGCGCGCGGTGCCTGCGGCTGCCCCGCACGCCCCCGCAGCCCTTTGGCCCTGCAGCCTCGGGCGCGTCGCCGCCGCCGCCCCCGT
Source organism: Prorocentrum cordatum (assembly GCA_963575745.1). Taxonomy (NCBI): domain Eukaryota; class Dinophyceae; order Prorocentrales; family Prorocentraceae; genus Prorocentrum; species Prorocentrum cordatum. The sequence continues at coordinate 29,405 of CAUYUJ010014331.1, read as the reverse complement.
GCTCGCCGTCGTCGTCGTCGTCGTCGTCGTCGTCGTCGTCGTCGTCGTCGTCGTCGTCGTCGTGGTCGTCGACGCCGCCCTGCCGCCGCCGCCGCCGCCGACGCCGCCGTCGTCGTCGTCGTCGTCGTCGGCGTCGTCGTCGTCGTCGTCGTCGTCGCCGTCGTTGTCGACGTCGTCGTCGACGTCGTCGTCGTCGTCGTGGCTCCCCGAGGTATCCCGATGATGGCACGCTTTCCCGATGAGAGCAACTCCCCTGGGCGTCGTTCGTTGATGGTCCGTTGGGGATATGCGAAGACAAGCTATTTTTCCGAGCGCCCGCGACCTGCGAAATCCTGCGCGCAAGACGCACGAACACTCTCGCTACAGCAACCCGTGCTGGACAACCCCACCAGCAACTCCGCGGGGATGCGGGCGCCCCGCCCCATCGAACAACCCCCTCTGAACAACTCAGGGTGAGCGTTTTTTTTGTTGGTTTTTTTTCCCACGCGCAAGCGCCCAACAACTTCTGTCGAATCCGCTTCCCCTCATACGGGCTATAGCCTCACCCATCAACGAACCGCAGCCGCCCCCAAGCAAAACGCGCGAACATGGGCTCGAACCGCTCTGTAGCACTATAGCGGCTCGGAAATGGCTGGCCGGGCACATGCCACCGCGTTCCGGGAGGAGGAGGAGGAAAACGAGGAGGAGGAGGAGAACGACTAAGACGCTGACCGCATGCAGGGCAATGCCAGGCAATGCAGGCAGACCAGCGATATGCGAGCAGCCTGTCCTTCGGGCGCGGCCGAAATTCTTGAGTCCGACGCGGGAAACTCGCGCGTGCGTACTTAGCTGGCTCCAGCCAGCGGGACTCGCACTGGTGCCCAACGCAGGCAGTGGGAGGGCGAGAGGGGGAGAAGCACACTAAAGAGCAAGAGAAGAGGGCGACGGACAGATAGCGAAATGTTGTGCGCAAGCACTCGCCCACATAGACATCATGAGATAGGCGGGCGCCACATGCCAAGGTCGGCGCGCGCTGCTCAGCAGCGGCTGGAGGGCGAGCCACAGCTGACAATGCAGCTAAGGGTCGGCCGGCAGCGGCTGCCAACCATCAGCGCGCCAAGCCCACGCAGGCAGAGGCACGAGCTGCCAACTAGGGAGGAGAAGGGGGGAGAGGGAGGGACGAGAGGAGGAAAGGGGGACTGCGCGCTCGCACCGAGCGGCTCCGTGGGGGCTCGAGCGGACTCGCCGTCCAGCCGGCCGACACTGCCAAAGCGACACGACGCCAGGGAGGAGGGAGGAGGAAGAGGAGGACGGAGGGGAGGGGAATCGCACCGCGTAAAACCGTGAATTGCGAGCGTGGTCAAATCCACCACTGAGCCGAGCATCCAGCAGGACGCGTGGGCAGAAGAGTGCGCAATCAGCCCTCGAAAAATCGAAGGGCTGGCATCCCCCAGATAGGGCGACACGCCGGCTTCCACCCTCGGAGGCCGAGCCCAGGGCAAGCGCCACTTTACGAGCCATCGGCCACGCGGCTGGGACGGCCACGGGCCTGCCGGCCTGGACTGGCCAAGTGTCACCCCGCGCCCCGGGAGGAGGGAGGAGGAAGAGGAGGAAGAGGGAGGAGGGAGGAGGGAGGAGGAAGAGGGAGGAGGAAGAGGAGAGCAGGCAGAGGGAGGAGGAAGAGGAGAGCAGGCAGAGGGAGGAGGAGGGGAGGAATATTGTGCGCTTCTGTCGAGCGCCGCCGGCCTCACGGCCTCCAGTGCCCTGCCGGCCAGGCTCCCCCGTGTGGGCTCGGAGGCCCCTGCTCTGGGGGAAATGTGCTCAGGGAGGGATGGGGTCACTTCAGAGGGCCCATCACCGATCTAAGGAAGATGCATCGCCGATTCAAGCTCGATGCTTCCCCCCCGAGCCAGTCCCCCGGTTCCCCGCTATCGCTGACCCTGGACAACCCTCTCTAGACCATCTCCAAACAAACCACTGCTTCTCGTGCCCCTCCTCCGACAACGATGACACCACCGACGACGGCGACCACCACCACCGCCACCGCGACGACCGTCACCACAACGACCCCCACGGCCACGACTACGACGGCGACGACCGTCACGACCACGCCTCCAGAGCCCCCATGCAGAGGACTGACAACGCGCAACAAACTCGAGCCTCAAGCCACGACGACGACGGCGGCCGCGCCTGCCGCCAAGGGCCCCCGTGTGGCGGAGGACCCGCACATGACCGGCTGCTGGACTCCCGGCATGGGGCCTGGCCCGCCGCCATCAGGTATGGACCAGGGGGGGCACTACTCATTTTTCCACAACCGACCTGTGTTGTTGGGCCCTCGTTTTGAAGAGGCAGCGCCCCGCGTTCGTCACTCCCGCTGCCCCCTCCCCCTCCTCCCTTCCACTCCCCCTCCCTCCTCTCATCGTCATCATCATCATCATCATCATCATCATCATCATCATCATCATCATCATCATCATCATCATCATCATCATCAGCATCATCATCATCATCATCATCATCATCATCATCATCATCATCATCATCATCATCATCATCACCATCACCATCACCATCATCAGCAGCAGCAGCAGCATCAGCCTCAGCCTCAGCCTCAGCCTCAGCCTCAGCCTCAGCATCAGCATCAGCATCAGCATCATCATCATCAGCATCATCATCATCATCATCATCATCATCATCATCATCATCAGCATCATCATCATCATCATCATCAGCATCATCATCATCATCATCATCATCATCATCATCATCGTCGTCATCATCCTTACCACACCCCTCACACGGTTCGTGGCCCCATAGGGAGCTCCATGCGCCCGACGCCCATTTCGGAGCACCCCTCACACGGTTCGTGGCCCCATAGGGAGCTCCACCGAGGGCCTCAGCGGCAGGGTCCGCATGCGCCCGACGCCCATTTCGGCACACCCCTCACACGGTTCGTGGCCCCATAGGGAGCTCCACCGAGGGCCCCAGCGGCAGGGTCCGCATGCGCCTGACGCCCATGTCGGCACACCCCTCACACGGTTCGTGGCCCCATAGGGAGCTCCACCGAGGGCCCCAGCGACAGGGTCCGCATGCGCCCGACGCCCATGTTGGCACACCCCTCACACGGTTCGTGGCCCCATGGGGAGCTCCGCCGAGGGCACCAGCGGAAGGGCCAGCATGCGCCCGACGCCCATGTCGGCACACCCCTCACACGGTTCGTGGCCCCATAAGGAGCTCCACCGAGGGCCCCAGCGGCAGGGTCCGCATGCGCCCGACGCCCATTTCGGCACACCCCTCACACGGTTCGTGGCCCAATAGGGAGCTCCACCGAGGGCCCCAGTGGCAGAGTCCGCATGCGCCCGACGCCCATCCTGGCAAACTCGTCGCACGTTTCGTGGCCCCATCGGGAGCTCCGCCCGCATGCGCCCCCCCCCCACCCAGTGCAGCGCTTCGTGGCTCCGTAGGGAGTTTCACAGAGGAAGAGATTCACAATTGCGGGGCCCACAACTGCATATGGTCGGGTCCTTCGCCAGGATAGATGTGACGTTGGGTAAACATCAGCGGCGGGGCTCCTCCTCCTCCTCCTCCTCCTCCTTTCCTCTCTCCTCTCTCCTCTCTCCTCTCTCCTCTCTCCTCTCTCCTCTCTCCTCCTCCTCGTCCTCCTCCTCCTCCTCCGCCTCCGCCTCCGCCTCCGCCTCCGCCTCCGCCTCCGCCTCCGCCTCCGTCTTCGCCTCCGCCTCCGCCTCCTCCGCCGCCGCCGCCGCCGCCGCCGCCGCTCCTCCTCCTCCTCCTCCTCCTCCTACCTCCTCCTCCTCCTCCTCTCCTCTCCTCCTCTCCTCCCTCTCTTCTCTCTCTCTCATCCTCTCTCTCTCTCTCCTCTCTCCTCTCTCCTCTCTCCTTTCTCGTCTCTCCTCTCTTCTCCTCCTCGTCCTCCTCCTCGTCCTCCTCCTCCTCCTCTCCTCCTCCCCCTCCTCCTACCCCTCCTCCGCCTCCTCCTCCTCCTCCTCCTCCTCCTCCCACTCCCCCTAACTCCACCTCCACGCCCCCTGCTCCTCCGACCCACCTCCGCCCGCGCCCACGCCCATCCCCGAGGGGGCGGCGGGGAAGGCTCGAACTCCACGCAACACGGGTATCCTCGCTGTTTGTGATGAGAAGCTGGCCTCCAAAGAGGGGTCCAGGGTGTATGGCAGAGAAGTGGCCCGGGGGGCAACGAGTGGCGTTCTGTGCGCGATGTTTGGGGTCCGCGGGGGGGGCCAGGTCTGAGCGCACGTACCAGCGCTCGGCGTCTGCACCAGGGGCGGAGAGCCCAGGGGGCAGCACTGCATGTCGATGGGGCCCCTGTCGCTCATGTCTTCGACGAGGCTCCCGAAGGAATGCGTGTCATGGCCGCCCCTGGGCGACCCACCCATCTTGCCTGCGCCGAAGCGCTGGGGGACACTCGTGAGCCCGTGTCAAGAATCACGCTGGCGAAGGGTCAATCCTATGCCCAACGCGTAGCTGACAGGCGCGGAATGTCGGTCCAACCGGACCAGCCCCAAGAGGGCAGCGCGGGGGTGCTGGAGCCCTCATGAGCCGACCTGGAGAGCTGCTATTGGGATGGAGAAGCTTGAATGTTGAGGGCTGTGGGGCTTGCTGTTGGGATGGATCCGACCGCCCAGAGGGTGGGTGGGCGGTGGGTGACAATGATCACGAAGGAGAGTAATCTGAGCCACCTCCCACACAGAACTCCGTCAAGATGCGGCTCCGAATTTGCACTGGAGTGTGACGAGCACCCGCGAACCCGCGAATACCCAGGGGGACTTCTCGTTGTGCGCCTGTCATCCTTGAGCAAAGGCCATGCTAAATTTCTCTGTATCCTTCCAACTTGCACGGGTGATCCCCGAAAGTGATCCAACATCAAAACGAGAACAGTGCAGGAGGGAACAGGGGGGAGAAGAGAAAGGGGAAGAGAAGAGGTGGGAAGGGGAAAGGGATGGAGACGAACAGGAGGGGCCGTGGTGTGTGTGTGTCTCTCTGTGTGTAGGTGTGTGTTGTGTGTGGTGTGTTGTGTGGTGTGTGCGTGTGTGCGTGTTGTGTGTGTGTGTGTGTGTGTGTGTGTGTGTGTGTGTGTGTGTGTGTGTGTGTGTGTGTGTGCGTGTGGGGGGGGAGGGCCAGGGGGTAGACGGGGGGAGGGAGGAGAGGGGGCAGGGGAGGAAAACGAAAGGGAAGATGCGGAGGAATCTCCCCCTCCGTACTGCTGCCGTTACTTCCTATCCTCCACCTCTTGCTGACCCTCCTCTTCGCTGCCCTCCCACCCATCCCTCCTCCTCCTCCTCCTCAAACCCTGTTAACTCATTTCTATTCCTCCTGCTCTTCCTCCTCCTGCAGCTCCGCTGCCTTCTCATCCTATTCCTAGCCCGCCAACTCCTTTTACTCCCATATTCATCATCTCCCCCCTCCCAAACATCCTCCTCCAACTGCTCAACCCTCTCGTCCTTCTCTTCCTCCTTTCACTCCTCATCGCCCTCGAGTATCATTCGAGTTGTCCCTGTTGGACACTGGCCGACTTATCCACCTGAGTGGGGATAAATGCTTTTTCCTCGGGTTTCGCGCGGCCCATACTCACCTAAGAGGGTTGGCTGCTGGAGCTGAGGTACCATGGCCCATGGCCCAGCGGGGATGGGGATACGGCGGGTTCGTGTCGCAACGACCTGCAACTTGGTTTCTGACACGGCGTGGGTCATTCAGCCTGGAACGATCGGCGGCTCTCTGGGTGCCAGACCGTTCCATATCGGTCGGTTCTGGGCCGCTGGCGGCTTCCAACCTTGCACGCCCGCGGCGGGGTCGCCGACGGGTCGACACGACACGAACCTACCCGCAGGTGCAACCATGCCGCTGCCTCCTCCCGACCACTGCGAGCCCGGGCGCCCCTGCCCGCGCGGACTTCGCAGCGGGCCGGAGCCCTGCCTCACGGCGGGGCGCTGGCGCGGCGGCTGCAGCTGCGCGGTCTGCAGCATCCCAACCGACTGGCGGCGACTGGCGGACCTGGCCGTCACGGTCCTCGGGCGCCGCTCCGCACAGGCGGGCCGCGCAGGCGGGCCCCCAGCGGCGGCGGCGGTGCCCAAGGAGGCACCGTTGAGCGCAGCGGGGGGGGGCCAGGCGGCGAGAGGTCCTCGCCCTGCTGCGCCAGGCCGTGCCTGAGGCCCAGGATGAGGACGTCGTCGACGAAGCGAAGAAGGGCTGCCACATCGAGCTGAAGAGGCCGCAGAGATCACGCAAGTGCCAAAGCAGCCAGCTCGTGGAGCGCAGGCCGTGCAGGGCCAGAGGTAGGCGGCAAGGTGCCTCGTGCGTAGGGCCGACGCGGTGGCCCACAGCGGGGCGCAGGTGTTTCTATGGCAACTCATGGGGGCCTTCAATGTCATCTTGTTGGTTCCTGCGAGTCGACGCTAACCGACGCTAGTCTTTCTTATCGAATGCCGCTCTAAAGACTAAGTTTCGAAGACGCACGCAGCTCCCATGATCTGCTACCGCATAGGTGGCACCGGCGCCCTCGGAGGGAGATCGCCTCGGCTGGGGCTGCGGCAACGGCAGCGGCGGCAGGAGCTGGGGCGGGGGCGGGGGCCGACCCGGCAGCTCGGGCGGCCAGCGTTCAATGCTGGGCGACGAGATCTATACGTATCTACTGCTGGCTTGACCAGGAAGGCGTGCATACAGCTCGCGGGTCCAGGAAAGGCCCAGCCAGGGGGCAAGTGGGGGTCGATGCGTCCCCCCTCCGAGCCTTCTTCATCCTATCGTTGCCCGTGCGGGGCGCCAGGCAAGCGAGCAAGCGAGCTAACGACCACCAGTGCGGACAGCTGGCCTGGCCTATCTAAGACCAAGTGGAGGAGGCCGTGGCCTCAGGAATCATATGTACGCCGTGCCGCGCGAACCATGTATATATGTATATATATATGTATATATGCAGATGTTTATATACATGCATATAGAGCTTCGGGAAGTAAGAAGAAGAAAGGAGGACAGAGTCCTGTCCTAGATGTGGCCGCCGACGACCCGGTTGTCAGAGAGCCGCCGTTTCCTGGAGTGTGCTTTGTGTGAATGGCACCGCGTGTTGTCTGCCGTCGGATTGCTAGTCGTCCTCGAGTTCTGACCAGGCGAGCGGGTCTGGAGCCGTTACTAACCAACTTAAGTCGATGGGTCGTCCTTTTCCACAGGTCGTTGCAGGTGGCGGGTGCAGGTTGGGACGTCGCTTGCGAAGAAAGTGTTCAGGTCGTCGTCCCACCTTTTGGATTCGCCTCCGTGGTGTCGTTAGTTTTGGATGCTGGCGGTAAGGGTTCCGTGAGCGCCCACGTCTCTGCACTATACAGCGCTGCTCGGGTGACTGTGCTGTGGAAGAGCCGGAGACGGGAGGCCAGCGGGTGGTGCTTGTTGGTCAACTCGTACTTGTGCGAGCTAAGCGTGGGCCGCGCGGCTGTCGTGCGGTTGTTGATCGTCGCTTCCATTGAGCTGTGAAAACTTCTCATCCGAACGATGTGCTCAATGCTGCCGTCGTGCGGGAGGATTTCGATGTCCATGTCGTGGACACGCGCGGTGCGCGAGCTCGCCCTCCCAGTGCGTCGTGTGAGGTTGCACAGAACCTTAGTCGTGTTCGGGTGCAGCCTCGAGTCCGTGCAATTGCACCGCCAGGGCAATCTTATTGAGCACCGTTGTGAGGCGTGGGAGAGCTGGACTGGTCAGGAGCACGTCGTCGGCGAAGCGCAGGGTTGGTGAGTACGCAGGAGGGGGCATGTCCAAATTGGAAGCCCGTGCCCTTGTTCTCCCATGCGGTGACCAGCGGGGCGAGGATGTGTTGAGGGACCGCGTTGAAGAGCAGAGAGCTCAGCGGGTCGCCTTGCTTGGTGCCTCGCTCAAGGCTGAAGGGTCTGCTAGCGACGTCAATCCTCACTGTTGCTGTTTGTCCCAGATTGAGCTCTTGGAGTACCGTGGTATATCCTGGTCGGACACCTTGCGCCTGCAGGAACATGTCGAGGAGGCCGGGGCGCGTGTGGGCGGGAGGCCGCGGAGGTGGCGGCTTTCGGCCCGCGACAACGAAAAACAAAGAGGGCGTGGACGGGGCCGCCGGGAGCCAGGCTCTTTTGGGGCCGGCTCGGGTGCCGAGTGGCAGAGAACTCCCAGATGAGGGAACAAACATTGATGTACGCATGAACTTTCGGCGCAGACGTGGCGCGGGGCGCGGACAGAACATTTGTCGGATCGGCGCTGGGGCCCCCCCTGACGGCGCCTCTGGCGACGCCCCTGGCGGGCTCCCAGCGACAAGGAAGGGTGGTTCAGCGCCGATCCGAGAAATCAGCGCGGCACTCCGAACGCTCATGTTCGTGCCATTGTTTGCTCCCCAAGAAAGGGTCGCAGTATCGCGCAGGATCGACGACGCATCGCCGAATGCATCGGCGATGCGTCGGCGGCGATGCGTCGGCGAGCGCTGGCGCCGTCTGCGCGAAGGAAACCGGGCTCTGGGCTCCACCTTGAGCCCTCATCGCAGATGCTTCGGGGATGCGTCGCCGGCGTCGGCGATGCGCTGGCGTCGTCGGCGCGGAGGAAGTCGGGCTCCACATCGAGCCGCATCGCCGACGCATCAGCGATGATTCGGTGCCGTCGGAGGTGCGCTGGCGCCGTCGGCGCGGAGGAAATCGGGCTACACATCGAGCCGCATCGCCGACGCATCGGCGATGCCGCGTGGTCCACTGACCCCATCTACGGTTGGCGTTGGAAAGGTAGCGTGCAACACCGGCCTCCGAAGAGAACGCTATCCCTGTGAGGTGATCCCCCCCGCGAGGTCCCCTTCTGTCCGCGCTGTCCCCCTGCCGAGGCTTATAGTGGGGCATGGCGCGTAGTAGTAGAGGAAGAGGAAACGGCACAGACATAAACATTCGGCGGTCCGCGCGGATTTCTTGGATCTGCGCTGGGGCCCCTCCCCTGGCGGCACCTCCTGCGCCACCACCCCCTCCCCCTCCTCCTCCTCTTCCTCCTCCTCCTCCTCCTCCTCCTCCTGCTTCCGCCCTCATTCCACTCGTCTTCCTTCTCCTCGCCCTCTTCCTTCCCCCCTCATACTTCCCCCCTCCTTCCACTCGTCGTCATCATCGCTTCCCGCATGGGCGCCCCCCCCCGCCGTCCTACGCAGCTAGATCGTGGCCGCCGTGCGAGGGGGGCAGTGGGGACCGCACCCGTGCTGCAAGCGCCAGGGAGAAGGAAGGAGGTCCAGCGGCGGGCGGGGGGGAGGGAAACCTGGACTTCGAGCAGATTGCCTGATGGGGGCTGTTTTCGGGCCCCGGGCGATCTAAAACTGATCCGGGTCGGTAACCTGTCCCCTGGGAAAAGAACCGAGACCCCTAATGTCCGCGGACTGAAGGCGAAACAGTCCGTCGAACTTCTGGGGATGAAGGGGGGATGGAGGAGGGATGCAGGCAGGCAGGAGGAGCGAGGAGGAGGAGGAGGAAAAGGAGGAGGAGGAGAAGGAGGAGGAGGAGGAGGAGGAGTGCGTAGGAGTGAAGAGCGAGGAAGGAGGTGAAAGGAGGAGAGCGAGGAGGAGGAGGAGAAGGACTGAGAAGGAGGAGGAGTGAGGAGGAGTGAGGAGGGAGGATGGAGAAGGGAGGATGGGGGGAGGAGGGGATGGAGGGAGAGGAGGTGGGAGGGAGGGAGGAGGAGGGAGGAGGAAGAGGAGGGAGGAGAGAGGATGAGGAGAAGGAGTGAGGAGGAGGAGGAGGAGGAGGAGGAGGAAGAGGAGGAGGAGGAGGAGGAGGAGGAGGAGGAGGAGGAGGAGGAGGAGGAGGAGTGACGAGAAATAACATGTGATGTAATGTAATGGAATGCAATGAAATGAAATGGTGAAACACGTAGCGTTAATATATTAATCACAGTGTGCCGTGACCTCTGGCAAGCCTATCTTTCCATGAGAGGACCGTAAGCAAAAAACCCGAATTAACCCTGGACAAATATCCACGAGTGGTGTCCGTGGGGCTCCCGTCACGCGGGCCCTTCAAGGTACGAAATTGGAAACGAACGAAATACCGAATTGCAGACGCCGCAATATCACAACTCCAGATCGGAGTGATAAAGAGCTTGTGAAAGCTATGAACCCACCCCCAACACAATGTACATGTTTGGGGGAATGCACCTTGAACAAGTTTCCGTCGACGGGGTCCAGCTTAAGACTGGGGGTCCGCAACCACTCTAATTGCAAGAGCCTCCTGTGTGGCCGATCCGCGACACGCAGTACAGTCGGCTGCTATCATTCAAGCATAGTTGTGCCACAATCTAGGGGGCAGGTGGAGGACGATGATAGCTTCTCCTGCTTTCAAAAATCTGCCGAAGATCGGCTGCAGTCGCATCCAAATGAGCACGCAACAAAATCGTTCGAACCAATGCTGCTTTGTGTTCGGTACGTGCGATACGGGTTCTGGCTTCCTCGGAGATCCTCTCCGCTAGAGCTATTTCTCCTGCAACCCCGTCCACCAACCCGTTTCCCTGAATCATCCAGAGAGAAATCCTTTGCTCTCCTGCTTCATCATCCGTGAGATGTTGAAGTCATGAGCCGCACGACAATATGCAGTGTCCTGTTCGTGTCATGCAGATTCGGGGAGACGTAAGACCCGGTTACGGGGGACTCGGAAATCCCCGACGAGGTCGTCAACAAAAATGACGAGGCCGAGCCTGCATTTTGACGAGGCCTCCCGCTGCAGACATCCCACGAAACTCCTCCTCGTCAAAATCCGAGGCGCGGTCGTCAAAAAACGATGGCGAACCCGAGTCCTGGCAAACCCGGGTCTTACGCTCCCCCGAAATATGCAGTGTCCTGTTCGTGTCATGCAGGTGTCGGCCAATCGTGGCCCCCGAATCCAAAGCATTGCCAGCAGTGCGCGGGCCACTGGATTGCTTCGGGAAGGAAGACATGCGGCAGGGAGCGGGGCCTGGGCCTCCCTCCCGCCTCGCCCTGCCTCGCGCGGGGAGGGTGTCCCTCCTGCCTCCCTCCTCCTCCTCCTCCTCCTCCTCCTCCTCCTCCTCCTCCGCCGCTCCTCCTCGTTCCTCCTCCTCCTCCTCCTCCTCCTCCTCCTCCTCCTCCTCCTCGCTCCTCCTCCTCCTCCTCCTCCTCCTCCTCCTCCTCGAGCGGGCATGCCCGCATGCTTGAAGCATGCGAGAGTCCCTCTGGCGGGTGGTGGTGAGGGCGAAGAGAGGGGCCTTGGAGAGGCCCTCCGGGGCCCCTTTTGTATACACTTCTCGATTTGTGCGTGTCATCCGTGCGCAGGGGCCATGCTAATCTTCTCTGTACCGTTCCAATTTTAACGGGTGGTCCCCGAAGGGAATCCGCCCTCCAGGGCCCCTTTTGGGCCCCTGCTGGTCCCAAAAGAGGCCCTGAAGAGTCTTTCCGTTTCTCCACCGCGCGTTCAGGTCACCCCCAATGGCCACCCGCCCGAATGCTTGAGGCATGTGCGACCCCCTCGGATATTTTGGCATGGCTTCCGTGCTTCCAGAAATTTCCCCAATAAGGCGGGGGGGGGAAGAAGGGAGCGGGTGTCCGGATGGTGGGGGGGGGGAAGGGCGCGAGCGCTCCTGGGCCTTAGGAGGCCACGTCGGGCTGTTCGTGGTGTGTAGACTGGAAATCCGAACGTTGTGTGCAAGAACAACAACTGAGAGGATGAGACTGCGAGGAAACAGGAACCAGAATCCATAAAAGATTAACACGACTCAGAAAAGGACGAGGCGGAAAGATGATGTGGGGAGACGGGGAAAAGGGGGGGGGCGCAGGATGTCCGAGCAAGGATGGAGGATGGAGGAGGGTCAATGGCAGGGAACAAGGACGAGGGAGGAATGAGGACGACGTGGAAGGAAAGAGAGGCCCTTGCCGCCCGAGACGTCCTCGGAGAACGGCCCGAGACCCAAGACCCGCGCGGTGACCCCGAATCCCCACCGGCTCACCGCACGGTGTGGTCACCACCCCGCTTGGGGGCCCCCGAGGATTCCTTGGACCGGCGCTGGACCCGGAGCGCGCCAGGGGGAGTCCAGCGCCGATCCGAAAAATCCGCGCGGACCTCCGCCAGCGAGTGGTTACGAAACCTCTGTGCCCTTCGCGGAGGGGAACCACGGATCACCACCACCACCGAGACCCCAGCAGCGTGGGGCCGACCCCTGGGCGGTGGCACGTCCGAGCGTCACCCCGCTGCAAGATGCCGCTCGGGCGTGCCACCGCCCAGGGGCCCCTCACCGATAGATATTGACTGCCTACCAGACCACCCCAACCCAACCCGAAGACCCGAATTTGACCCGAATTTCGGGTTGGGGGGGGGTACGGGTTCCACGTGTTTTTTCGACGTTCCCCGACCCCCCCCCACTGGAAATGGAGGGCAAATTGAGGCCTTCGGGTTGGGTTGGGGTGGTTTGGTAGGTGGTGAGATATGGTCCCTGGTCTTCGAGACATCTGCCACAGTCACCCGAGAAGAAGGCCTGCGGCTCCCGGATGGGGCCCCGAGGGCGGGAGAGCCCAGAATCGGATCGATGAGTCGGACCCGCGACCTAGATGAATCGGATCGGCGGAAATCGGCAGCCAAGTCGGGAGAAGTCGCATCGGCAGAAATCGGTAGGCTGGTAGGCCTCCGTCGAGACATCGGAGTCCAAATCGGCAAGGCGCAAGGGATGCGCCCAGGCCTCTGCGACACGCCAAGAAATCGGAGTCCAAATCGGCAGTGCCCCAGAGGCCTCTGCGACACGCCAAAGGACGAGGGATGCGCAGCTTAATTCAATTCTCACAAGAGTTTCAACTCGGCAAACCCCTCACGCACCTGCATCATGGGCCCTCAGCTGGCCCCGAAGACGGCTCCAGGGCCTCAACTCGGTACACCTCTGACGCATGTCGTGCCCCGTTGACCTCCAGGGGTGACTCGCCGGCCTTCAAGACGGCCGCAGGGAGCCTCGATTCGGCACACCCCTCAGGCACTCCGTGCCCCGTGGACTCCCCGGGGGGCCCTCAGCTGACCCCTCAGACGGTTCACGGAAGCTTCGATTCAGCACACCACTCAGGCACTTCGCGTAACATGGACCACCGAAGACCCTCTATAGGCTCCTGAGACAGCCTGCCCCCCCCCCAGGGACACCAAGATAGCCCTGGGAAATAAGATTGCAACGAGTAGTACCGACCCTCGTCGAAGCTGTACCCCGAGCACCTGCTGATTGCAGAATCTGCGTGCGAATGTCCCCTGAGGGCCAACCGTGACCCGCTCTGCAAGTTCAATACACAACCACTTTCGGATGTCCGCGCTGACTTCTTCTCGACGCTCAACGCTCCTCCCCTGGAGCTCGAAAAGCGCCCGGTGCGACGACGGAGGTACCTCCCATTGGGGGGGGGGGAACTCCACCGCTGGGGCAAGAAATCTGCGAGGACCTCCGAAAATGCAGGCTGCGCCGCTGAGGGGTTCCGAAACGTTTCCCCTCTGAGCTGGGGAGACAGGAAACACACCGATACCGCCACTCCACAGACCTCTCCCCAAGCTCGCCCTGACCCGGACTCTGGGCCAGATCCAGCCGTCGTGGCGACGAGGGCGCCCCGGGAGGCCTGAGCATGCGACAACGAGGGAAGGGTCGCGGCATCGGCACTGCTTCCTCCTCTGGGGAGCGTCCGCCTCTTTTGCGACAGCGCCGCGCAGGCAAGGCCACAGGCAGTGCACAGAGAAGGTGTCGACCGCCCAGCGCGCAGCGCACACGGCAGGGCAGCCCGCTAGTTCTAGGGGCCTAGGGCGGCGCGGGGCGAGCGCGCCGGGCGCACCACGAGCGGCGGCCATGTCCGTGCCCACGCCTTCGCGGTCTGCAGCCCCGGGCGCGATCCCGTGGCTGCGCGACCGCGTGGATATAACGCCCCGCGCGGGGCACCCTCGCGCAGAAAACGCCCCCACGCGGCAGGCTCGCGCCGCGGCGACCCGGGCCTTGGCGCCGGACGCCGCGTGGGTCGCTCCGCCGTCCACGACCGCGCCCCCACGCCGCAGGCTCGCGCCGTGGCGACCCGGGCCCTGGCTCGGGACGCCGCGGGGGTCGCTCCGCCGTCCACGACCGCCGGCGTTCCGGCCGCACGGTCACGGTCGTGCCCTCTCTTGGCCGATGCCCGGGCCACGGGCGGCGATCTCGACCTGGGACGCCCGCGCAGGGGTCGCAGCCGCGTCGGCACGACACGCAGCTGTCGTTTGAGCAGGGGCCGACCGTCCCGGCATTCCTGTAGGCCTACCACGAAAAGTTCTTCAAGCCCAAGCATGTTCTGAGAACAAAAAATTATTCACTGCGTGGAGCTCCCCATATGTGCATCTACTCGCATGGACCTGTCCGCCGTGAATGTCTAGGCGCAAGGGCTTTCGAATATTAACGGGCTTCAGTTGTGACGGTCTGGACATCAATCTAACTGCGAATGAATTGGAGTGTGAATGAGCCTCAGTAGTACGAGCGCGTCTCTGTGCATGAGCCTGGGGCCTCCTGGGGCCTCCTGAAACCTACTGGGGCTTCCTGGGGTCTCCAAGAGCCTCTTGGGACCTCCTGGGACCTCCTAGGAAGGTTTCGTGCCCCAGGGGAGGCGCAATCTATAGCAACAGACGTACATAAAACATTGCGGATTAGAGCCACAGGAGAAGGGCAATCTATAGGAACACGCGTAAAACACCAAGGACTCGTGCCCCAGGAGAGGCCCAATACATAGGAACATGAGTAAAATATTTAGGATTGTGTACACAGGAGAAGGACCATCTATAGAAACATACGTAGAACATCAAAGAATCGTGCTCCAGGTGAGGCCCAATCGATAGGAGCATACGTAAAACACATGGGATTGGAGCCACTCCTGTTGCCTTCTGAGGCCTCCTGCTCCTGGGGCCTCTCGGGGCCTCCTGTTGCCTTCCGAGGCCTCCTGGCGCTTCCTGTTGTCTCCTGGGGTCTCCTGTGGTTTCCTGAGGCCTTCTGGAGCTTCCTGGGGCCTCCTGGAGCCTCTTGGGACATCCTGTGGCCTCTTGAGTCTTTCTGTGGCCTCCTGATGCCTCCTGGGACCTCATGTGGTCTCCTGGAGCCTCCTGGAGCCTGTTGGAGCCTCCTGTGGCATCCTGAGAAGAATCTGCGCCCACGAGCCTGGCCACCAAAACTAGCAAACCGATCGAGACATCCTCAAAATCTGGCCCACCTGGGGGGTGAAAATGAGCGCCTCGCTCGAGACATCCTCCAAATCTGCTCCGAAAGCGAAGGATGTTGGGCACAGAAACAGGCAAACCGCCTGAGACATCCCCACAAAATGGCCGCGAACGAGCCCGTGCAACCACCCCTGGCGGCTCCCCTTAGGGGTGCTGAAATGAGCGCCTCGCTCGAGACATCCTCCAAATCTGCTCCGAAAGCGAAGGATGTTGGGCACAGAAACAGGCAAACCGCCTGAGACATCCCCACAAAATGGCCGCGAACGAGCCCGTGCAACCACCCCTGGCGGCTCCCCTTAGGGGTGCTGAAATGAGCGCCTCGCTCGAGACATCCTCCAAATCTGCTCCGAAAGCGAAGGATGTTGGGCACAGAAACAAGCAAACCGCCTGAGACATCCCCACAAAATGGCCGCGAACGAGCCCGTGCAACCACCCCTGGCGGCTCCCCTTAGGGGTGCTGAAATGAGCGCCTCGCTCGAGACATCCTCCAAATCTGCTCCGAAAGCGAAGGATGTTGGGCACAGAAACAGGCAAACCGCCTGAGACATCCCCACAAAATGGCCGCGAACGAGCCCGTGCAACCACCCCTGGCGGCTCCCCTTAGGGGTGCTGAAATGAGCGCCTCGCTCGAGACATCCTCCAAATCTGCTCCGAAAGCGAAGGATGTTGGGCACAGAAACAGGCAAACCGCCTGAGACATCCCCACAAAATGGCCGCGAACGAGCCCGTGCAACCACCCCTGGCGGCTCCCCTTAGGGGTGCTGAGTATGAGTAAGTCTGTGTATGAGTAAGTCTGTGTATGTGTACGTCTGGGTATGACTAATACTGTGTATGAGTAAGTCTGTGTATGAGTAAGTCTGTATATGAGTATGTCTGAGTGTGAGTAAGTCTGAGTATGAGTAGGTCTGAGTATGAGTAAGTCTGAGTATGAGTAAGTCTGTGTATGAGCAAGTCTGAGTATGTCCGACAGGAGGGGAGGAGAAAAGAGGAGGAGGAAGGAGGAGGAGGAGGAGGAGTAGGAGGCGTCCAAGTAATAACAAGAACCCCATCTTAGGATATGGGGAACAAGGTCATCAGAACATAGGCCCGATGCGCTCAAGCAAGACGGGCCCGGCCAGAAAGGGTTCTGAGGCCCTCTCGTGGAAACCACGAAACAGGCTCTCAGAAAAACTGTTTGGCAGGCCCAGTGCAGTCATCGGCCTGACCGAAGGAACGATAAATAAGGAACGAAGCCCCTTTTTTATCCCAAGGAATAACGCATAAGGAACGATGAATAACAAATAACGCATAAGGAACTATAATAGGGGGGAAACAAACCTACCTCGCTTTTGACCACCCTCGCTTCCAAGAGATACCAAACGATGCCAAATTGCAGCCTGTACTGGTCAGGCCGCTTGACGAGGAGGCGCGTGGTATGACTTGGTTTTGCCTGGAAGCGAAAGCGGGGTAGGTATTTCACGCTCTGATGTAAATAAAGCATGCAAGCCTAAGGACCGACCGAGCCCCTTTTGAAAAGTAAGTGTTCCTTATTCAAGCCGCTCGCTGTAAAGCAAGACGGCCCCGGCCAGGAAGGACCTGAGAACCTCTCGTGGAAACCACGAGAAGGCTCTCAGCACACTGTTTCGCAGGCCCACCTAGGCACGCCGGGACGCTTCGCCACTGCTCGACGGCCGTATTTACCCGTGGGGATCGCGGCCCGGGGGCCGCCGCCACGCGGAGCCGGGGGGCACGGCCACAGAGTGCCGCCCAGGGACACGGAGGGCCGCCCGCGGCACCACGGGCCGCTGCCGCGAGCGTCTCCGCCGCGCGACCTGCCGCGTGTGTGCCGCGGGCACGCTGGGGCGGGCCCGGGCTCCTCCCGCGGGCCGCGGGCCCCGGCGGCCTCGGCAGCCTCGGGGGGCCCCAGGGAGCCGGCAGGGGCACGCGTGGAGGTCTCCGTGCAGGGACCTGCGGGGGGGGGGACCTCCGAGGCGGTGGGCCAGGGTGCGCTGCCAGGTTGCCTCGTCCACCCCTCGTCTGTCCCCCTCTGCTCCGCCTTCCGCTCCTGGTGCGGCTCCAGGTCCACCTCAACCTCCTCCTCCTCCTCCTCCTCCTCCTCCTCCTCCTCCTCCATCCGCCTCCTCCTGCTCGGCCTCCTGCTCCTCTGTCCCTTCCTGTCTGTCTGAACTCGTGGGCTGCAACCTTCCGTGACCTTGTCCTGGGAAAGGGCGCCACGGTGGACGACTGGTCTGAAACCAACAACTGTGTGCACAAATTCCACACGTCCTGGGCGGCGACGGCGGCCTCGGAGCCGCCAGACCGCCATGCAGGCCCAGCTCCTGATGACAAACAAGTCGAAAGAACACCTGAATGCAAGCAGTGCTCTGGGAACAACTCTTGCTACTCGTTGCCAGGCGCACCAGGAACCCGACGGCCGCGAGGGCAAATTTGCGATGTGGCAGCGCGATATGGGGGGCGTGCGCGGAGGCTCAAGTAGCGCCCGCGGGCGCAATGAACGAGGCCACCAAATTCCCGCCCGTGGTCTTTCGAGCAGATCGAAAACACCCCGACCGCTCTCGATACCACCCGCACGACCCGTGTCTCGCCACGGTTCGTTTCCTGCCAGCCCGGGTCCCGCAGAGGGCCCCTGGGCGTCGGGTCGGCCGACAAACACGCCCGCCACTGTGTGTTTGTTCGGCGACGCCAGCAGGGGCTGATGCCCAGACCACGGACGACTTTGCTTATTCGGGTCGCTGGCCCCCGGGAAGCCCGACCCCTTCGCTGGGGCCGTTGGCGATCCCAGGGGCACAGGATGGGCCTCCAAGAATCCGACCAAGGCTTCTGCACCACACGCGCCACACGCAGACGAGTACCACGAGCGGTTTGGAAGACGACGAGCGTGCCATCGATACACCCTGCCCCTCCCGAAAGCTGCGGACAACCTCCCGCGCGCATCTTCTCGGGCCACCAGACGGAGTTGTTGGCGCGCCCGAGGGGGTGGCGCAAAGGAGGGGCGGCCGTCTGGGGAGGCGGGGGGGCTCCGACGAAGGCAGGGAGCCTTCCCGGCTTCTAAGAAGACCTCTCGGGATCCCCCCCCCCGCCTTCCCTCTCTCGTAAGCAGCCCCCCCCGCCTTCTTGAAGGCCGCCCCCCTCACGCCGCCCACTCGCGCGCACCGCCGGCGAACAGGAACGGGGGACAGCGACACCCACCACCACCACCACCAGGGACCATCAGCGGGAGGAGCCAGGGGGGCCCCCTGGTGGTGTGTGGTACGCCCCCTCGCCCAGCTCGGGGAGGCCTCGTGGACCTCCTCGCTGGCAAAGGCCCCCCCCCCGGCGTTGTGGTGGTGTCGCTGCTCCTCCCCCCCCCCGACGCTGGGCCCCTCCCCGAGGACCCCCCCCCGCTCCGCGCGAGCACGGCGCGCGAGCGCAGAGAGGGCGCGCGGCGCGGCGCCCGGGCCGAGCCGAGGCGGGCGCCGGAGACGTGCAGGCCGCACGCTGCGCATCCGGGGGGCCCTGCCCTGGGAGGCTTCGGGCTGCGCGCAGACAGCCCCCACGTCGAACCCCCAGTTCTGGGGCGCGTGTGCTCTGTTCTGACGGGGCGTTTCTCTTCGACCGCGGCCTCTGTGGCGCACGATCGGGCCCCAGCAGGACCATCAAAACTGGTTCCAGGACGGCAGAAAAACACCCGCAGGGGAGGGGTCGGAAACGCTGGGAAACAGATCGGCGGATGTCAGGTCCCACGTCGGACCCACGCCTAATCCACATCGAATAGAAGTCGAATCAATCCACGCCTAATCCACCTGGGGTTCGGGCGAATGCAAGACAGTGCCCGTACTTGCAGGGTGGATAGGATCCCCTGAACAAGCAGCGTGACAGGCCGGCTGGCTAGTTAGGCCACCACATGTGAACCCTGTTTCTGCAGGTCAGATTCCTCAAACCCCGGCGAAGTTTCAGCATAGAAAGGATGTCTGCAGCCCTATTGAACCCCAGCGGCGGTGCCCACTGCCCCAGGGACCACTGCACACGTAGGGGTAACGGGCTCGCAGGTGGTCGCAGCAACTGGTGAGACTTGGCGGCCGCGGCGAGGCACCCCTCAGTCCATCTCGTCCAGCTCCGCGCCCTCCACCGCGGCGCCGGCGCCGGCCGCCGGCTCGCCCTCGCCCTCCGCCGCGCCCCGGCCCCCCGCCTGCACCTTCTCCGCAAACTTGGAGTACCAGGCGGGCGTGTGCGCGGCGCCCCCTCGCGCGGGGCCGGAGCGCACGCGCGCGTCCCCCGCCCGGGGGGGGCCGAGGTGCCCCGAGGAATCCCGCGGGAGAGGCCGCACGATGTGTTGGGCGTGGCTTAATGGGAGGGTCACAAATGGGGGGGTCAGAAAAGGTCCCCTTTCGTCCCCCTTTCGGGCCCCTCCAGAGCCCCAGGGGGCTCGTTTAGGTACCGTTTGGGTACCTTTTCGAACCACCCTCGCCACCCCCCCATTTATGACCCCCCTATTACGCAGCGCCCAAATGTGGGCACTCGCTCGAGCCCCGGGGGGGGGGCCCAGGGGTCTGTCCGCACCCGCTGCCTCCTGCAACGTCATGTGGCGTCGTGCCCCCGAGGCGGCGGGCGCTCGTGCACGAGTGGGCCGGAAGGAGTGAGTAGCAGCATGAAGTGGGAAGGCGCTGGACGTACGTTGGGCCCCCGCCCGCCCCGGAGAGAGGAAGGAAAAAGGAAAAACTCTTCGAGGACTGAATGCATGGGTAGACGCCTACGTAAGGTAGACTGGAATCTGGCAACCAAGACATACCTGCTTTCAACGGCCGATTGGTAAGCGCGGGCCCCTGAGGAGGAGGAGGAGGAGGAGGAGGAGGAGGAGGAGGAGGAGGAGGAGAATGGAGGAGGAGGAGGAGGAGAAGGAGGAGGAGGAGGAGGAGGAGGAGGCTGGCCTGGAGCCCCGGCCACGGCCCTCTCGGGCGTCGAGATGTCGAACGTCTGGACCTGGCGCTTGGCCGGCGTGGCCTGCGGCGGCGAGGCTGGCACGGGCACCGCCTCCATGCCGACCACGCCGTCTCCTGTGCAGGGCGACCGGCGCCGCCGACGCCGCCGCCGACGCAGAATACGGCCTTAATTAAAGGGCCTCCTCCTCATCTTCCTGCTCCTCCTCCTCCTCCTCCTCCACGTCCTCCTCCTCCTCCCTCCTCCTCCTCGTCCCTCCTCCTCCTCCTCCTCCTCCTCCTCCTCCTCCTTCTCTTCCTCCTCCTCCTCCTCCGCCTCCTCCTCCTCCCCCTCCCCCTCCTCTTCCTCCTCCTCCTCCTCCTCTTCTTATTCTTCTTATTATTCTTATGTTTCTTCTTATTCTTCTTAGTAGTATTATTGTTCTCCGTATTATTACGATTATTATTAATATTATTATGATTATTATTATTTATTTCTAGTATTCGTAGCATTATCACATGTATTATTATTGTACTGCGTATGCTTATCATTATGCTTGTCCTTATTATCCGTATTAGTATACGTCTTAGTATCATTAAAGTATTCGTGTTCTTCTTCTGGGTGGTATTATGATTCTTCTTATTCGTATTATTAGAACTCTTCTTCGGATTCTTATTTTCCGTATTATTATTAATAGTATTGTTATTATTCGTCTTCTTCTTATTCTTATCATTCTTATTATTACTTCAGGATTCGTATTATTATTCGTAGTATTATTATGCGTAGTCGTCTTCTTCGTATTAGTCTTATGTGTCTCCTTCTTATTATTAGTATTATTATTTTATTAGTATGATGAGTATTATTGTTGTTATTCGTCTTCGGATTCGTCTTCGTCTTCTTCTTATTATTCCTCTTCTTCTTGTTCTTCCTCCCCCTCCTCCTCCTCCTCCTCCTCCTCCTCCTCCCTCTGGCTCCTGGTTCCTACGAAGCTACACCCAGCTCAACCCTCGAGGGCCGAGCTGGCGTTGAAAAGGCACACCCCTTGAGGAGAGGGCGAACGACGGAAGAGCACGACCCGAGAGGGCAAACAGAAAGGGAGGAGGACCAAGAGAGGCGAGGAGGAGCGGGAGGGCAGCAGGTACAACGTGGGGAGACGCCCCGACCAATCCAGAGAACCCTGCGTGCGCCCCCCCGGGACCGGAAAAGGGACAGGAACACAGACACGAAGCAACCGTGCCGCCCTCGTGCACAAAAAGAATGGGGGGGCGCTGGAGGGCGTCCTCGCTCTCCTCCTCCTCCTCCTCCTCCTCCTCCTCCTCCTCCTCCTCCTCCTTCTCCTCCTCCTCCTCCTCCTCCTCCTCCTCCTCCTCCTCCTCCTCCTCCTCCCTCTTCTTCTTCCACATGTTCCCCAAAGGGGTTCCAATCGGCTGGGGGAACCGCCGCTGAAAACGACGTCGATGACGCCTCCGCCGCCGCCGTCCTCCGCCGTCGCGGACGTATGCGGCAGCACTGGGTCTCCGTGAACCCATTCAGAGCAGGACCCCTGCGCACTTGGGCCCCCGGCCAGGCCCAGCATGCCAACTTCTCTCGCGCGGGAGCTGGCTCGTGGGTGCCCAGGTGGTGGTAACTCGGAGGTGACGGAAGCGAAGCGGACAGCACCCAACTGGAAAACATCAGTTTCGGCGCCGCTTCGTGCCGAATGTGCGAGCCGAAGCTGCGCCCCTGGCCAGCTTGGTTCCACGATCGTGTCGGGTCCGAGGTGGACCCACAGTGTCCCCTCGCTGTCCTGCCGATACCCCTAATTCGTCCCCGGACCTCTCCCAAGGCGCGCTTGGATCCGAATCTTGAGGCGCTTCCAGCCGTGGCGGCGAGGGACGCTAGTCAACGCTGAATCGACGCGCGTCGACGCTTTCTCATCGATTTCCAGCCGCTGCTGCAATCTAGTGCACTCTAAGAAGCGACATTCTGAGAACACGCAAGGCTCTCATGAGCTGCTACCGAAAGCACCACCCAAAAGCCTTCCACGAAACGCTCGATCCCATGCGATGGTTATGGATATCGGGGGGCGTCCTAGAGGGGCGCGTCCAAGGTGGGGGTCCGCAAATCATGGCCAGAGGCATGTGCTCGGACGAGGCGGGGACCAGGGGACGTCTTGGAATAAGAAGAGGGGGCCATGAAATCTGGAGAGATTAAGACATCATGGCACAAGCCATGATACCTACAGTTGGGGCGTTGACCTAAGGAACCCTAAATAAGGAACGAGGCCCCTTTTTCCCATAAGTCCCACCAGCTCTTTGGGCGTGAGTGGTTTAGAGAGCCCGCTCTGTCCTCAAACCCCCTTCTCCCCCTTCGGGGAGGGGTTTACCCCTCCCCCTACCCCCTCCCCCTGGGCCTGGAGAGGGAGTCCCGAAGTGGTGTCAAGGGGGTCTTTTTCGACTTTTGGGAGGGCCAAAAAAACGACGACCCTCACGAGGATTCTGGCCCCCAGGGGGGGGGGCAGTTTGGCGCCTCTACGCCTCTTCGAAGCAGAAATCATTGATTTTACTATGGTTTTGGCCCCATTTTGGACTTCTGAGGGGGCCGCGCTCATCGTCCCGCATAGCAAAATCATTGATTTTACGGAGGTGTTGGACTCATTTTGTCCTTCTCAGGGGGCAGCTCTACTTTGCGCTTCTGAGGAGGTCGCAAGAGGCTCCAAGATGGCCCCAAGAGGCCCCCAGGAGGCTCCCAAGAGGCCTCCAAGAGGCCCCCAAGAGGCCCCCAAGAGGCCCCAAGAGGCCCCCAAGAGACCCCCAAGAGGCCCCCAAGAGGCCCCAAGAGGCCCCAAGAGGCCCCCAAGAGGCCCCCAAGAGGCCCCCAAGAGGCCCCCAAGAGGCCCGCAAGAGGCTCCAAGAGGTGGCACCAAGACGGCCCCACGGATGAACCCGAAGACTCACAAGCCAGGACGAGGGGGCCCCCAGCCCCAACGACTCCATCCACGAAGAGCCCGAACGCTCTACACACGGGAGGGGCCCGAACGACTCACACCAAGGCAGAGCCCCGACGACATCACAATCATGATGAGCCCTGACCCGAACGACTCACAGGCCAACCACGACGCGGGCCTCGAACGACTCACACCCACGAGGAGGACCCGAACGAGTCAATAAACACCAGGAGGAGTGGGGGTGGTGGGCCCGAACGACTCACACCAGGATGAGGGGCCCGAACAACTCACACCACGAGAAGCCCGAACGACTCACACCAGGACGAAGAGCCCGAACGACTCACACCAGGAAGAAGGGCCCGAACGACTCACACCAGGACGAGAAACCCCAAACGACTCAAATCACGAGGAACGCTTTCTCTCCCTCCTCCTCCGCCTCGTCCTTCTCCCGCTCCCCCCACAAGGAGGATGTACAAGGAGGCGGGAGGAAGGAGGAACAGGGGAGATATGCGGGCCCAAGCGGACACACGCCTGACAAACACGACTGTCGGCATGCTTCGCAAGAGTTGCTGCTGTGAGATGGGCTGGTGGGGATACGCGAAGCGTAAAGAATTCAAACTCGATTCCCTATGAAAACCCTCAGGAAAACCCGAGGCAAACTTTGAAACAATCAAGGAACACCGAGCCCCTCCCCAGCGAAAAGGGTTCCTTCTTCAGCGCCCCGACTGTACACCGACCTCCCCCTGGTCCCCCCCCCCTCTTGGAGGCTCCTGAAGATAGATCCCCGCCTCGGACTTCTCCCTCTCTGAGGGAGAAAGAGCTGTACAAACATACACTCTTAGAGATCCGCGCGGGTTTCTTTCGGGTCGGGCGAAAGGGGGGGATAGCAAAGGGGGGGTTTGAGAATCAGCTCACGTAGCTGATTTTCCCGGCGCCTCCCGGCGCCGGAGGCGGCCATGTATCGAGGAATGGGCCCCTCGGTGCGGCCGAAACCAGCTGCATGCAGCAAATTTCGTAACCCCCCCTTTCCCATTCCCCCCTTTCGTTCGGCCCGAATCTGCGCCGGGCTCCCCTCCCTGGCGCGCAGAGCACGCCAGAGGCGGCGCCGCAGGCGCCGCCAGGGGGGCCCGAGACGCCGACCCGAGAACTCCGCGCGGAGCTCCCAAAGTTTCTGTTTATGCCATCGTTTGCTCTTCGATGCGCGTCACCCCCCCGGCGATGCATCGGCGATGCATCGCCGACGTCGGCGATGCAGTGGCGACGCCGGCGTGGAGAGAACCGGGCTCCACATCGAGCCGCATCGCCAATCAATCGGCGATGCGGCGCGATCCTCCGACGCCATCTCCTCCGACACCATCTGGGAGGCCAAGAAAGACGCTCCCTCATTGAAAGCAGAAGCGCCACCCTCAGAATCAACACCCCGAAAGCGAAACCGTTTAGCAAACGCACCGAAGACAATCATCGAAACAAGGCAGAACTGTTCCATAAACTCCCTGGGCCGTTCAAGAAACGGCAATTCTGGGGGTCAGGGTGGTCTTTCTCCCGTGATGGGTTCCAGGCCAAGGGGGCCTTTCGTAACAGGGCCGCACCAAAATGCAAAAGTTCAGTCTGTCGCCCATTCCAAGTGGCAGCCACGCGCCAATACTGCACGACATGTGTACCCTGCACAAACGATCGCGCGAACTACTGCGCACCTTGCCGAGACCGAGACCCCCCTTTGCAAAAGACCTGTTCGCCAGAACCCTCCCTTGAGTGGGGAAACCAAATGGTACCGATACCTCTACTCCCCAGAGCTCTCCTGGGGGGCGTTCTGACCAGGATTTTCAAGCGAATCCAGCGGTGGCGACGATGGAGGCCCAGGAGGCCCCCGAAGGGGAAAACGAGGGGAAGGGTAGAGGTGTGGGCACCTTTTCCTCCTCTGACTGATCTTGGACGCTCCCGAGGGCCTCCTCCCTCCGCCCGCCCCTCCGGGTCCTGAGGCCCAGGGCAAGAACACGCCGCCTGCCTGCGGCGCGGCCGGGGCCGCCTCCTGCGGGGAAGGGAGAGTGCCCGGCCGGGCACGGCCCGCGGCGCCCCCCCCCTCCGCCGGGCCAGCGCCGAGCCCCTGCCTTCCTCTTCATCCTCCGCCTCCTCCTCCTCCTCCTCCTCCTCCTCCTCCTGCTGCTCCTCCTCCTCCTCCTCCTCCTCCTCCTCCTCCTCCTCCTGCTGCTCCTTCTCATCCTCCTCCTCCTCCTCCTCCTCCTCCTCCGCCTCCTCCCTCTTCTCCTCCCCCTCCCCCTCCTTCCTCCTCCTCCTCCTCCTCCTCCTCCCTCCTCCTCCTCCTCTCTCCTCCTCCCTCCTCCTCCTCCTCCTCCCTCCTCCTCCTCCTCCTCCTCTCCTCCTCCTCCTCCTCCTCCTCCTCCTCCTCCACCCTCTCTTCCTCCTCTCCTCCTCCTCCTCCTCCTCCTCCTCCTCCTCCTCTTGCCTCTTCCCTCTTCACTCTTCCCTCTCCTCCTCCTCCTCATCCTTCGGGATACAAGCAACGGCACGGGCATCGAAACTCCTAGGTCCGCGCAGAGTCCTCGGGTAGGCGCTGGGGCCCTCTGGCGGCGCCTCTGGCGCCGCCACTGGCGCGCTCCGCGCGCCGGGGGTGGGGTAGGGGGGGGGGGGGCAGCGCCGACCTGGGGAGTCCGCGCAAACCTCAGAGCTTTGTGTTTACGTCAGTGGTTGTTCCCCGAATCCTACCCACACCAACCATCGATTCTCCAGAATCGAGGGGGGGGGGAACGTTCGGATTTCGCCGTGCTCGACAGATTCCGAACTCCAATCCTGCCGCCCATCGAGTTGCCTGAACCGTTGACTGGCGAGGGTAGGCTTCGGAATTCGTCGCCGACAACTGCTGGGAGACCTTTCACGAGCGGCGAATACATCCGTATCCGTGCCCTCGCGGCCTGGATCTTTGGGCGCGATCCCGCGGATACGCAGTCGCACGGATATGTGCCGCGCGGGGCATCCGCGAAGAAGAGACCCCGCATCCGCTGGGTCGCGGCCCAGGGGCCTGACAGCGAGGCCGCGGACACGGATCTGTTTTTCGCCCACGAGACTTCGTAAGAACGGTTCAGGGCTCTACTACGCTCGAGTACGGGGCCGTTGATGCGGACTGGCGCAGAATGCTCCCAGGATTCAGCCGAAGTTGGCGGGATTCGGCGGGACTGTGTCGCCTTAGACCTGCTCTCAATCATGGCTATACCAGCGCCGATGCTGAAATTAACCTTCCCCTGACTCTGGATCCGCCGTACTTTGGGCAATTTCTCAAAGAAGACGGAAACTACCGCTCTACGTTTCGAGCTCTTTTTGCGTAGATGTCCGCCCTACTTCCGACATGCTGTTGCAGAAGTATCCGTTTTCTGAGGCGGATAGCCAAACCCTAATTTCGCATCGTTTGGGATGCATTTCTGGCATAATTGCGTCGGGCAAAAAGCTATAGGGGCCCAGGGAGAGACAAATCAATCTAAACAACTGCCCAGATTTCCCAGATTTGGCGAGGTTTCCTGTCTTTTCGTCGTCCGCTCCGTTACCCATATTAGCCTAGCACTTCATACGAATTCCGCGTGTATTTGCGCCTGCGTATACTTGTCCCCCCGCAAGTACGGCTGGCGGACCTGGACTCAAGGCCCAAGAGTTGCATCCCAATACGCCCGTGCGCACACGCCCCCTTCGGCTCGGCCAGGGGGCCGACTGCACCGAACCCGTGGAAGCCCCGCAGCATCAGCCCAGCGAGGACCAGCGCGCTCCAGGCGTGCTGCACAGCAGGCGGCCGCACGAGATGGTGTGAGCCTCGTTGAGCCGATCCCCATCTAGAGGCCTCCCGGCTGGGGTCGGGAAAGATGGGGTCGGAGGATCGTGCCGCCTCGCCGATGGAGCTCCGATGTGTCGCCGATGCATCGGCGACGCAGACGATGCATCGGCGCCCTCGGCGTGGTGGAAATCGGGCTCCGCATCGCACCGCATCGGCGATGCATCGCAGATGCGGCGCGATCCTCCGACCCATCAATTCCGACCCCATCTGGGAGGCCTGGACCATCCCCACTTCCATGGCCGTGTTGGCCCCGCTGGCAGATTTTCCTCCGTAGATGGGGATGTCAGCTGTTCCCTTCGGGTTTCGAGGGGCCTACTCCCAACTGGGCGGGTGGGATGGCGGTGCTGAGATACCGTGGACAGGTGCGGATGAGGAGAGTTTGCACTACACTGAGGGTGGCGCGAGGGGGGGTCCTTCCGACAAAGCGGGGGGCTGAACGAGGCTTCGTTGACTCCTTCCCGGCTCCGATCGAGAATTGACGCAACAACTTGCAGCAAACCTCCCGTGAGTAAAAGCTTCCAGGGGCACTCCAGGTGCGCATAGCACCAGATCCCGAGTGGAGCAAGACGGCACAGCTGATTGACGTCCGCTAACGAAAGAGTGTATCTGGCGAAACACGGCGACTAGCGACACCGACTGGGGACTGCAACGGCACACTCGAATGCCGAGGCCAACGACGAGTGAACCGGTGCAGATTCCATCAGTCGACTTGTCTGGGTTGGCGGTCTCTCGCTCCCCGATCATTCTCGGCACGCACAACGGATAAGGGAGAGGGGGGGAAGGCTTCTTAGGAGGCTGCTTTGTAGAAGGCGCTGGCCTTAAATCTACAGATAAGGCCCGCGCCTTCTCAGAAGCAGGTGCCTTCTAAGAAGCCTTCCCCCCTGCCCCTACCCCCGCTTCTGCGCGTGGCTGAGAAGCCCTCTCGAGCTCCTCCAAGGATCCCCCGTGCCTTCTGAATAGCCCACGCCTTCTCAAAAAGCTCCTCTTCCTCCTCCTCCTCCTCCTCCTCCTCCT
The DNA here is from genome assembly GCA_963575745.1 of Prorocentrum cordatum. Taxonomy (NCBI): domain Eukaryota; class Dinophyceae; order Prorocentrales; family Prorocentraceae; genus Prorocentrum; species Prorocentrum cordatum. The sequence continues at coordinate 1,570 of CAUYUJ010014331.1, read as the reverse complement.
CCTCCTCCTCCCTCCTCCTCTGTCTCTTCCTCCTCCTCCTCCTCCTCCTCCGTCCTCCTCCTCCTCCGCCTCTTCCTCCTCCCCCTCCTCCTCCTCCTCCTCCTTTTCCTCCTCCTCGTCCTCCTCCTCCTCCTCCTCCTCCTCCCCTCCTCCTGCTCCTCCTCCCTCCTTCATCCGTGCGCGGTGCAGTGCTGGGTGGACCTGTGCTGCAACGTGGCGATAGCGTGGGGCCCTAGCATCGGCGATACATCGCCGATTAATCCGCGATAGGGCCTCGACAGCGAATCCACAGGCTGCTGTGCGGGGTGAGCTGTCAGGCCCGATATCGGCCACGAATGGGCGATTGGCGGCTGCCGGATGATAATTTAAGTCTGCTCTCCTGCGGCTTGCCGGAACGATTCGGGCACCCGCACCTCTGCAACGCTCCCAGCAAGGCGCAGCCGCTGGAAACTATCTCGAGGCTGGACAAACTGACGAACCGAAAAACGTGGGGCACCGTGAGGAATTTGCATCCCAAGAAAAGCAACTGTCACTCCGGCTAAGTCCCCAGAACTCCCAACACCCTTCCCTGCAGGTGGTCTTTCGTCCCTGATCCATCTTTGCTGGCCCCAGGCCCCGATAGCGGCCCCCTCAGGCCGAAATTGAGAAACATTGACGGGACAGGACACATCTCATCTTCCGAGATCTGGGCCTGTGGGCGGCACAATATCGAAGTTTGCAAAATAACTGCCCACCAATGACAATACCGAAAGGCCCCCCCGACACCCCGCACCTCAAAGCTGGCGGACGACCGCGCAGGAAGGGAGCGCCAAATGTTGCGAGACAGACGCGCACTCCTGCGAGGGGCCCATCGCTTCCCTATCAGCCTTTTAAATGCGGGGGCGACGGGGGCGGCTTGGTTGTCGTGTTATGTTACGTAGACCCGACATGGGCGTTTACTTCGCAACCAGAACTAGGTCCAAAACGTCAGGATTGGACCAACCATGCCGTCGGAAATCACAGCCTGTGGGCCCGCAACGTATGCGGCGGCGAGCCCGGGGGAGAGTGAGAGGGGGCGCGCCTTCTCAGAAAGCGGCGGGACCTCTCAGAACACCCGCCGCCTTCTGATTGGGTGGACATACGACTCGGGTTGGCTTGACGGGACCGTCAGGAGAGTGACGACACCCAATCTGAAATTCGACGCGAGCTCCCGCTGCACACATCCCACGAAAACTGGACCGCCAAGATTCAGGACGGTCCTGTCAAAAACCGTCGGCGAACCCGAGTGCTGGCAAACTCGAGCCTTACGTGTCCCCGATCTGAGAAGGCCTGCCCCCTCTCATTCGGGCGTTGGCAGAACTGGGTTTAGAGAAAACCTGGTTCAAAGATGTGTACTGGGGGACGCCCCACCGCCCCGTTCCACTAACCCGAACTGCCGTCACCCGAAAAGCACCAACTACAGCAAACCTGGTTTTGTGATTCTGGCCAGATCCAAAGGCAGGGCCCTACCGCTAACCGGGTCCCCCTACCCGGGGACCTGGCTATGGACCTGGCTATACCCGATCTGAGGAGGAGGGGGGGGGAGGAGGAG
>CAUYUJ010014330.1:406115-411115 GCA_963575745.1 Prorocentrum cordatum | reverse complement strand
GGGATTGGGCCCAGTTGGTTGTGATTCGGCCCGCGCGCGGTCGGACCCCCCCCCGCCCCTTCAAGGGGTGAGGAGGGGGGGGTTCGACCCCTCCCCTCCCTTCAGGGGGGAAAAGGGGGGGGGGTCGACAATCTCACCCCCCGCTTGGAGGGGGGTGGGCGGTTCGGACCCTCCTCCCTTTTCAACTGCAGGGTGATCCAGTGGCGCGCTCGCCAATTTTGGGGTGAGGCAATTCTGCAGTCGATCGCCTACTCGACCCGCGGCGGGCGCTAGCATCCAGGCCGGGTCCGCTCGTGGGAGAGGACGGGGATCAAGTGGGGCCTCGCGGGCGCCGCCAGGTCGGCCAACGAGCCTGCGCAAACGATGCGCAGCGGGCATGTCAGCAATGATGGGGCCCGAACACCCGCCGCAGTTCGCGCGCAACCTGCGCGGCGCATGCCCTCGACCATGCTGAGACAGGCGGCGTCGAGCGCTCTCAACGTGTGCGCGGGTGGCCAGACACGCGCAGCACTGGCGCGTTACCGTGGCTGCATTATCCAAAGCCCTAAACCCATGGTCGCAGACGGGTGCGGAGAGCCCGTCTATCTGGTAGTGCCCTCCCGCGTATCTCCGCGCGCCGTTCGCAATCGTGTAGGTGGGCGCGTGGTTTCAATCTCTACGCCACTCGCAATGGGAACATTAGAAACCTATGAGGTACCCGGAGGAGGGGCAATGGCGGAAGGCGCGGCGTCGCGAAATCGATGGACTCGATGCTATAGAATTCTGCAACCCGCCCAAGGTCAACGAACAAGTAAAGGCAACAACCATCCGGCCGCTCGAGTCCGCCAGCCCCCTTGCGGGGCCAGTAGGCTGCGAAGGTTAGCTTGCTGCTCCGTGCACCAATTCCAGTGTCCACTGTCCACGGTGGATTGTTGAAGTCCGCGCGAGGGGGGGAACCGAAAAGCAGCCTGGTTAGCGCCCCCCCCCCCCCCCAGGGTTCCCAGAATTCCCGCGGGGGCGCGGGGCGCGTGGAAATGCGTTGAAATCGCGCCCCGAAGCCATGAAGCCTCGTAAAATACGCCGTGCTCGCGTCCCCGAAGCCATGAACCATTGTAAATTAACTTGCCGTCGCGCCCCCGATTGTTTGGTTCTGAATTCTTCAACACTCGCGCCCCCGAAGCCACGAACCCTCGTAATCTATGCGACGTTCGCGCCGCCGAGGCCATCATCCTTTGCATATTGCACACTGCTCGCGTCCCCGAGGCCACAAACCCATGTGGATTACAGAGTTTTCGCGCTCCCGAGGCCATTATGTTCGCAACTCGCACAATTCTCGCGCCCCCGACGCCGCGCGCCCTCGAAACTTACACAATGTTCAAGACCCCGTTTCGGACATTAGGCAATCTGTTCGTCGTCGAAAGCATAACCCTCGCGCATGACATAATATTCGCGCCCGCGAGGCCGCAATCCCTCGTGATGCGCGGACTCTCTGCGCCCCCGAGGCCACAATCCTTTACAAAGTACCCTCAAGAGGAACCCAAACCGCCTCCTAGAGGCCCTCTTGGGGTTCCCCACGACACCTCGACGCGTATACAAGAGACCGCAGACCCATACCTCAGCAAGACTTCTTGCGGCGCGGGGCCCTGTGCGACCTCGCGAGGCCGCTTGCCCCGGCCGGCCAGCGCCCGCTCGACGTCCCCGAGCCAGCTCCGCTCGAGCCTGTAATTCGTCGAGCACAGCAGGGGGTGGCCGAAGAAGACGGCGCGCGCCGCGCTGGGCCCGCATCCCAGCTGGCACATGTGGAAGGCGCGCATTTGTTCATGGAAATCGCGAGGCTACCTTCGCACGTGCCACGGCTATTCTGATCGGCCCAGTCGTAGAAACGGTTCAACTCCCTCTGATGCATGTCCTTAGCCTTCTCACCAACCGTGCTCTCCTGGAGAAATCGATCAGGCGTGGCCGTTGAGCGAGACGCAATCTGCTGCCTGCGTCTCGCCTTCTGGCGCCGCGGCCCAGGCCCGCTGGCGGCGGCTGAAGCGGGGGCCGTTCTTGAAGATGTTGTTTTCAGCGCGTTCAAGGTCGCGGTGGCCCCGATCGGACTCCCTCTCAGCTTGACTCGAGCCCGGGCAAGTTCGTCGGCGTCCGACGAGCGCCACAAGGGCTTCATCGCATCGGTCGTGCAGGTCAGGCTGGGGACCTCTGGCTGCCGATGGTGAATGCGAAACGTGAGCGGCGCCCACTCTGAACACAAAAACAAACGGATAAGTGCCGACTGCTTTCGTCTTGCACTGATGACGCCAGACCCCATCAAGACCCGAGTCTCGCTCTTGACCCTCAAGAACGCGGTGATCATGATCCCCAGAGCACTTGGCTTCCAGCCCCGAAAGGGCCGAGATGTTGGTGAGACCGTGATGGGTTTCTCGTGCAAGTCCTCATGCTGGCGCATGTAGAGGAGACCTGGAAAACCTTGGCCCCCCCCTGAATTCCACGATGGGCCTGGCCCCCCGCAGGCCCGACGACGCTCGGTTCTCGGGGCTCCGAAAAATACGGCGCCTTGACGCCGGCGCGCAGACCTCGGCCGTGAACGGGGCCAAATCCATTGCGATGGGCTCTTTAGCGCGCGCTTTAGATAAGATCCGCATCCATATTCTTGCAATGGACCAGGCCGCGCAAGAGTGGCCTGGTACGCCAGCGATAAGGGGCGCTTCGGCGAGTCCAGACAAAAAGCCGCCCACCTCATGCCGCGCTGGACGAACAACGCCAATGCGGAATTAGATCTCGTTCCCGTCGCTGGTGGGCTAGACACCCAGGCCCGCGGACTCTCCGCGCTCCAGGCGACCCCGACAGGGCGCGCCGGGCACCCGGGCCGCACTTCCCGAATGCTGCGGGCAGATCCCACCCCCGGAACGCGCAACAAGGCACTGGCATCTTGCTCCGCGAGATCCCGGGAGAGGCGGGCTCCCGCGCGGCCGTCGCCCAGCGCGACGTTCGACTGCCGGCTGCAACTTGCAGCCTCATGGGGGTCAGCCCGTCGGGGGCGCGCGAGCTTCTTGGCGGGGTCGTCGGCGTCGTTCGCCAGGGAAACGCGCGCGGGCTCGCCTCTCAGCGGGGTGCGCCCGTCGCGAACGACGGGCAGCCGAGCGCGGGGGGCATCTGCGCGCGCGTCGAACGCGCGATGGGCATCAAGCTGCCGCTGCGCAGGCGGAACGAAACTTCGCGCGGGGACGCGGGCCGCGCGCTCGCCCGCCCCCCCCGCGTGAGTCCTCCGCTCCTCGGTGCAAGATGGGCGCCCTCATCGCGCCCCTCGTGGATGTCGCTGCGCTCCGGCAGCGCCGGCGCCCATGCTTCGAAAGAGATCTGGGCGGAAATCTCCGACGGCCAGCTCCGTGTGAAGCCGCGTGCTGCAGCGGGCGCATTAATGAGATCGTGCGCGTTTGCCAGGGACGCGCAGCCATTGCGATGCAATCGTTGAGCCCTGACCGCCTCGGCCGTGAGCGCGCGCTCCCTGCGGCGACGGCGCGGAGAAACGCAATCCGGATCAGCGCCCTGCGCCTGGCACTGTTGGGCGACCGCCCCAGAAGTCCACGTTTCCCCCAGGGTGTCCAGGATCCAAGAGACGAGTCCACTGCGTTTCTCCCCGTCCGTCCGAAGGGGTTCGAAGCTCGGCGGCGCGCGGGGCCTCTACTGCGCGCGCCATTCAGACCCGCCATCCACTGGCACTGCCGCTGTTATTGGGGGCCTGGCAACGAGAAAGTCTGAGTCAGAGCAACCGAATCTTTGACAAATCCTCTTGAAGAAGCACAGCCCTCACGTTTCGGACCAAATCGGGGCCCAGCCGCCCGACAAGCCATGCGCGCGGCCTCAGCTAGACGACGGTGACGCCACTGTTCTCGCACATCCTCGAGGACAACCCGCTCCGCGCCCCCCCGGCCTTCTGGCGAAAGCCGATGTAATGGCGAACCACCTCGAAGCCTACTGTGCACCTGCACCGCAGACTCAGGTGCAAATTCGGGAAACAGGAATCGGGGTTGTTGCCTTTGTCCCAACAGTCGTTCACGCTCAGATCAATCTGCCTTCCGTTGTACTGTAACGCTGCGGATGAACACACCGCGCTCCGCATCCACATGCAACTGATGAATAACCTCGAACTCCCCATCTGCAATTGGTTTAGCCAAGAAGGCCGTGAACGCATGTTCGCCAATCCCCAACCGGCTGTGAGTATTACGCACGAAGTCAGCACGCCGCCCTCCGCGGTAAAGGCATACCATGCTAAGACCTCTGCCCCATGCCAGCGGTTTAGCACGAACAGTCGTAGGAGAAATGTCGGGTTGGGTACACACCACGTTGACCATGAGGGCGCAGTGATACTCGGGTTTAACCGTGGGGGCGATCAGCATCCCACGACTGACGCGCCGTAGCGGACTGCTGCGAAACATCAGCTGACCCAGCGGGCTTTGCAGACACATGTAGCGAATCGTACAACTTCCTCACGTCATGCCATGGAAGGTGGGTGCGCGCCCACGAACACAGTTATCGCGCACAAATTACGATTCGCGAGTACATCCCCCTGGGAACCATTCCTCGGACAGGTCTCGTCCCGACAGGCAACGCGCACAACTGGGCGACAACCCGCCAAATGAGTTTATCACAAGTTTGACGATCGCCACCAGTTGCCGCAAGTTCACGCGGTCGTGGAGGGCAGTAACAACCAATGCGCGTAGAATTCCCGAATCCATTCTTCATCCGAGCTAGAAAACCGCGACCCTGGAGTTTAACAGGGGGGACGGCAACACAATCGACATGGGAATCCCCTTGCACAGGACAACTGAACACCCGCAGTAGCTGGCGACTTGGGGGCTCACCCGACATCCAGCCTCAACTACAGTAGAACTGTGTACCAAGGGCGCCCGGTAAGGATGCCAGGGCTTCGGAAGGCCATGGCGACTCTTTGCGGACGGGGCGCGGCCAAGAACGGGCCGAAGGGGAGAGATGCAAGGGTAACCTTAGAAAACCGTTCATCC
>CAUYUJ010014330.1:353615-401115 GCA_963575745.1 Prorocentrum cordatum | reverse complement strand
GATGATGGAGGGAGGATGGGGGAGGATGGAGGAGGAGGGAGCCCCTGGCCCAGGGCGCCCCCCAGCTCCTCGCTGCACCTTGGAGCCCCCGCTGGGCCCCATTGAGGTCCTCGTGATAAAGGGGGTGCTCGGGAGGCCGTGGGCGCCTCCTTGGTCACACCGGGGGCACCTTGGGCCAGGGGCACTTCTAGCAACACCTATTTCCTCCTCCTCCTCCTACCTCCTCCTCCTCTTCCTCCTCCTCCTCCTCCTCCTCCTCGTCCTCCGCCCTCCTCCTCCTCCTCCTCCTGAACCCTTCCCAATCCCCCCGCTCGCCCGGACCCAAGAACGCACTGCTGGGCTTCCCGTCAGGTCGGGGAGGGGGTGCGCAGCGAGCGCCATCTGAGCGGCAGGGACTTAAGCTGCCAAGCTCTTGGCCTGCCCGACAAGTGTCTGGCGCGGCGCTGTATGTACGACGGGTGCAGCGGGCGAGAAAAGGGGAATCACGCCCGCGCTACTTCCGAAGGCTGGACGCTCGCCGGCGGTGGAAGCCGGCGGCGCGAAGAGTGGCACCCGCGAGAAAAATCCCGAAGGGCGAAAAACCAGACATGTAAGACGTGGACGGAAACGGGCCAGAGCTGCGAAGATGCGATCACACCGCAGCCAGCTTCTCGGGGATCTCCGTGAACTCCGAGATGATCTGCTTGATGGCTGCTCCGTCGAGGGTCTCCTTCTCGTACAGCTCGTCCGCGAGCTTGTCGAGGCAGGCGCGGTTGTTGACTACGATCTTGAGCGCCGTGAGGTAGCCCTCGTCGGACAGCTCCTTGATGGCCACGTCGATCTTCGCCGCCAGGTCCTCCGAGTAGCTCGGACCCATCATCCCGCCCTGGTCGATGGCGATCTGGCCGACGCTCGACATGCCGACCTGGGTGACCATGGCGCGCGCGACCTGGTCGACCCGCTTCAGGTCCTCGGCGGCGTTCGTGGTCACCTGGCCGGTCCCGAACACGATCTGCTCCGCGGCGCGACCGCCGAGGAAGCCGGCGATGCGCGCCTTCAGGGACGCCGCGGAGATGAGGCTCTGGTCCTGGTCCGGGGAGAACCAGGTGAGGCTCTTCTTCTGCCCCCGGGGGAGCAGGGTCATCTTGGCGACGGGGTCGTGGTAGGGCAGCAGGGAGCCGACGAGCGCCTTCCCCGCCTCGTGGTAGGCGAACAGCTTCTTCTGCGCGTCGTCCGCCAGGGCCCGGCCCTCCAGGCCCGCCACGACGCGGTCCGTGGCGTCGTTGATGTCCTCCATGGAGATGGACTTCTTCTTGCGGCGGGCCGCGAGGATGGCCGACTCGTTCATCAGGTTCTCCAGGTCGGCGCCGCTCATCCCGGCGCAGCGCTTGGCGACCTCGCCGACGCTGATCTCCTCGTCGAGCTTCTTGTTCCGCAGGTGCACGTTGAGGATCTGCTCCCGCCCCTTCACGTCGGGCAGGTCGACCTGCACGCGGCGGTCGAACCGCCCGGGGCGCAGGAGGGCGCTGTCGAGGATGTCCGAGCGGTTGGTGGCCGCGACGACGATGACGCCGCTGTTGCCCTCGAACCCGTCCATCTCGGTCAGGATCTGGTTCAGGGTCTGCTCCCGCTCGTCGTTCCCGCCGCCCATGCCGGAGCCGCGCTGCCGGCCGATGGCGTCGATCTCGTCGATGAACACGATGCACGGGGAGTTCTCCTTCGCCTGCTTGAAGATGTCGCGAACCCGCGAGGCACCCACGCCCACGAAGAGCTCGATGAACTCTGCGGCCGACGACTGGATGAACGGGACCCCGGACTCGCCTGCCAATGCTTTGGCCATGAGCGTCTTGCCCGTGCCGGGCGGCCCAGTCAGCAGGACGCCCCTCGGGATCTTCGCGCCCACTTTCACGAAGCGCTCCGGCGCCTTCAGGAAGTCGACGATCTCGGTCAGCTCCTCCTTCGCCTCGTCGATGCCGGCCACGTCCTCAAACTTCACGCCCGTGTTCGGGGTCAGCTGGATCTCCTTCTTGTTCTGCATGCCTGGCATCCCGGGCATGCCCCCCCGCCCCCCTGACTGGCTCCGGAAGAACAGCAGGCCGCCGATGATGAGCAGCGGGAAGGCCACGTCGCCGAGCACCTTGAGGAACTCGTTGGGCTTCTCGGGGGCGTGCACATCGATCTGTACCCCCTTCTGGGAGAGCTTCTCGAGGAGGCCCGACGTCGCACCCGGCAGGTCGCACGTCAGCTGCTGCTGGCGCCCGCCGACGGAGACGGTGGCGATGCCCGTGCGCCCCATGTCGTAGAGGTCGACGCGCTTCACGGAACCCTCGTCGACGAACTCCAGCAGGCGCGAGTAGGTGACGCGCCCGGTGACTCTGCCCGGCTGCCCCTGGTCCATGCCCTGCTGCTGCTGGAACATCGGCGTCGGGGGCGGCGGCATCTCGCCCTCCGCGCAGGCGGCGAGCGGAGCCGCCGTCGCCGCGAGCGCCGCCAGGGCCCGCAGCGACGCGGACCGCGCCGCGCCCTCGTCGGGAACCCAGGCGCGCACCATGGCGAAGACGTCCTCGCTGGACACCGCCCGCGAGGGCCCCGGCGCCCGAGCCGCCGGGCGGCCTGCGCGCCGCCGGCGCGCGGCGGCCCTGGCAGCGGCCGCGGCGCCGCCCGCCAGAGCACCCGCGCCCACCCCGCTGCCCGCGGCGCCGCTGCCCGCGGCGCCGCGGGCGGCCACGCCGGCGCGGGCCGCAGGCTGCGCCTCGACCCCGCGCAGGGAGGCCGCTGTCGTCGCCCTCGCTCCGGCGGCGAAGCCGGGGCCCAGCCCGGAGCCCGGGGCCAAGGACGCCGCGGCGGCACCGGCGCCGGCCACCAGCACGGCCCTCCTGGCGCCCTTCGGGCCGCACTGCGCCGGCTTGCTGCACGCCATGCTGCGCGCCTGGGGGCCGAAGGACCTGCGCTCGGGTCCAGATGGTGTCCAGTCTTGTGCCAGAGCGGCTTCCGCGAGAGAAGGGGGGTCGGAGGAGGGCGGAGGACGGGGACTCGTGAACCCCTGCATGGCGCCGCCTCGGACGACTGTCGCGACAGACTTGTTGATTGCGCCGGCAAGCCCGCTGAAGATGGTCACGAGGGGCGCCTCCCCCTCCCCAGAAGTGCTTCTATTTGGTGATATGAAAGCGATGCAATAGAATGGGCATCGTACTAGAGCGCTGCAGTGCGCATCCGCCACCGCGCCGGGAGGCACCGAGAGGAGCATTCTCAGTTCCCAGAAAGTCCTACAAATCATGTGTGTAAATTTGTTTTATGAGCCGCAAATTCCCGCAATTCTTGGGCGCTCCTTGGCGCCCTCGGGACTCCCCGCGGGACTATTTCTCAAGGCCGTAGGGGCGCGGTTGGGAGTCCACACTCCCCCGCGTGTCGTAAGAGAGCCCCAACGGACTGTCCTGGGGCCGTCTTGGAGTCCGTGGGGCCAGCTTCAGAGGCCGAGGCCAGAAAAATCATAGCCGGAGTGCAGTATCCCCAAACTGGGTTTTAGACCCACTGCGGTTTCCAAGGTCGATTGCGTGCCCGTCCAATGCGGGCTGGCATGGCATGTTAAAACATGCCTCCTCCTCCTCCTCCTCCTCCTCCTCCTCCTCCACCTCCTCTTCATCCCGAACGGCATCTCGGAGCCCAGAGTTGCGAGGATGTCTCCAGCGTAACGGGCTGGACCACCTCGCGCGCGGCATTTCGGACCCCAGAGTTGCGACGATGCCTCGGGCGAAACGTGCTGCGAGGAAGTCTCAGGCGAAACGGGCCGGACCACCTCGAGCGCGGCGTCTCAGAGCTCCGAGTTGCGGGGGCCTCCTGGGGCCTCCTGGGACCTTCTGGTGACCTCCTGGGGCTTCCTCCTGGGCCTCCCGTGGCCTCCTGGACCCCCCCTGGGGCTTCTTGAAGCCTCTTGGGGCTCCCAGGGGGGGATATCTAACATGTGGCCGTCGGGGCCCCCAAAAATGGAGAGGGGGGGCCACAAGAGCAGGAAAAATCAACGAATCCACACCGGATGTGTATGAACTTGACACGTTCTGATGGGGGGCCTCCTGGGGCCTCCTGGGAGCCTCCTGGGAATCTCCTGCGGACCCCTGGGGCCTGTCCTGGGCGTCCTGCGGCCTCCTGAAGCTCTCTGGGGCTCCCAGGGTCCCATGGGGGGATATGTAACATGTGGTCTTCTGGGCCCCCAGGCTGGACCACCTCTTGCGCGGCATCTGAGAGCTCAGAGTTGCGAGAATGTCTTGTGCGAAACGGGCCGGACCACCTTGCGCACGGCATCTCAGAGCTCAGAGTTGCGAGGATGTCTCAGGCGAGACGGGCCGGACCACCTCGCGCAGGGCATCTCGGAGCCCAGAGTTGCGAGGATGTCTCCAGCGTGACGGGCTGGACCACCTCGCGCGCGGCATTTCGGACCCCAGAGTTGCGACGATGTCTCGGGCGAAACGTGCTGCGAGGAAGTCTCAGGCGAAACGGGCCGGACCACCTCGAGCGCGGCGTCTCAGAGCTCCGAGTTGCGGGGGCCTCCTGGGGCCTCCTGGGACCTCCTGGGACCTCCTGGGGCTTCCTCCTGGGCCTCCCGTGGCCTCCTGGACCCCCTCTGGGGCTTCTTGAAGCCTCTTGGGGCTCCCAGGGGGGGATATCTAACATGTGGCCGTCGGGGCCCCCAAAAATGGAGAGGGCCACAAGAGCAGGAAAAATCAACGAATCCACACCGGATGTGTATGAACTTGACACGTTCTGATAGGGGGCCTCCTGGGGCCTCTTGGGAGCCTCCTGGGAATCTCCTGCGGACCCCTGGGGCCTGTCCTGGGCGTCCTGCGGCCTCCTGAAGCTCTCTGGGGCTCCCAGGGTCCCAGGAGGGATATGTAACATGTGGTCTTCTGGGCCCCCAGGCTGGAGCACCTCTTGCGCGGCATCTGAGAGCTCAGAGTTGCGAGAATGTCTTGTGCGAAACGGGCCGGACCACCTTGCGCACGGCATCTCAGAGCTCAGAGTTGCGAGGATGTCTCAGGCGAGATGGGCCGGACCACCTCGCGCAGGGCATCTCGGAGCCCAGAGTTGCGAGGATGTCTCCAGCGTGACGGGCTGGACCACCTCGCGCGCGGCATTTCGGACCCCAGAGTTGCGACGGTGTCTCGGGCGAAACGTGCTGCGAGGAAGTCTCAGGCGAAACGGGCCGGACCACCTCGAGCGCGGCGTCTCAGAGCTCCGAGTTGCGGGGGCCTCCTGGGGCCTCCTGGGACCTCCTGGGGCTTCCTCCTGGGGCTTCCTCCTGGGCCTCCTGTGGCCTCCTGGACTCCACCTGGGGTTTCCTGAAGCCTCTTGGGGCTCCCAGGGGGGATATCTAACCTGTGGCCGCTTGGGCCTCTCAAAATGGAGAGGGGGGGCACAAGAGCAGGATAAATCAACGAATCGACACCGGATGTGTATGAACTTGACACGTTCTGATAGGGGGCCTCCTGGGGCCTCCTGGGAGCCTCCTGGGAATCTCCTGCGGACCCCTGGGGCCTGTCCTGGGCGTCCTGCGGCCTCCTGAAGCTCTCTGGGGCCTCCTGGGGCTCCCAGGGTCCCAGGGGGGATATGTAACATGTGGTCTTCTGGGCCCCCAGGCTGGACCACCTCTTGCGCGGCATCTGGGAGCTCAGAGTTGCGAGAATGTCTTGTGCGAAACAGGCCGGACCACCTTGCGCACGGCATCTCAGAGCTCAGAGTTGCGAGGATGTCTCAGGCGAGACGGGCCGGACCACCTCGCGCAGGGCATCTCAGAGCTCAGAAGTTCGAGGATGTCTCAGGCGGGCTCCCAGGGTCCCAGGGAGGATATGTAACATGTGGTCTCCTGGGCCCCCAGGCTGGACCACCTCTTGCGCGGCACCTGGGAGCTCAGAGTTGATTGTGCGAAACAGGCTGGACCACCTTGCGCACGGCATCTCAGAGCTCAGAGTTGCGAGGATGTCTCAGGCGAGACGGGCCGGACCACCTCGCGCAGTGCATCTCAGAGCTCAGACATTCGAGGATGTCTCAGGCGAAACGGGCCGGACCACCTCGCGCAGGGCATCTCAGAGCTCAGAGTTGCGAGGATTTCTCAGGCGAAACGGCCCGGACCACCTCTCGCACGGCACCTCGGGGCTCAGAGTTTCGAGGATGTCTCAATCGAAACGGCCCGGACCACCTCTCGCGCGGCGTCCCGGAGCGCAACTTTTCGAGGATGTCTCAGGCGAAACGGCCAATCCCGGCCAACTCAGAAACGAGAGTTGTGAGGATGTCTCAAGCGAAACGGCCCGGACCATCAAATTTTTGTGAGGATGTCTCTGCTCCGACTTCCCTCGGCCGGAGTTAGCTTCTATTACAACAGCACCCCGTTCAGCAAGCTGTTTGTGGAAAAAGCTGAGGCTACGCATTCTCTTTCTTAAAAATTGCAGGTTCTTTCTTAAAACATCATGTTAGGCCTCTGGGTGAAGAGCATCTTGACCGGCCCCAGAAGCTCTAAATATAGCTCCAAGACGGTCTCCAAGAGGCCCCTAGGACGGGCACCGGAGAGCCCCAAGAGGGGGAACGCGAACTCATTGTCTCTGAGACCTCGAGCAAGCCCCCAAACGCCGCGAAAGGCCCCAGAAGCTCTCAGAAGGCACCTAGGAAGACCAAACAGGTCTCCAAGAGGCCTTCCAGAAAACCCCCAAGAGGTATCCAAAAGACCTCTTGTCCGCTACCACTACCAGGTGGCGGGATGGGTCGAAGGCCACTAGATCATCCGCCACCCCCTTTTGCTCGCAAAAGGATGCTCGGCGTGTAGAGACTTAGAATCTCTTGGTCCTTCCACAGGAGGTTCCTAATGGCCTCCGGCCCAACCCGTCGGCCACCTGGGCGGGCCCAAAACTCAACACAACCTGCCTCCAATAAGCCCAAGATGGCCTCGATAAGGACTCGAGACAGCCCACGAGGGGGTCCAAGAGGCTATGAAGTTTGCCCGAGAAGATTCCAAGACGACCCAAGACTTCTCCAAGATGCCCTCCAGGAGGGCCTGCAGAGGCCCAAATCATCGGTCGCCATTGTTTATTGTTTCTCCAGTTTTTCCTGTTCTCGCATTTTTGGGATTCCATCCGCCGAAGACTACCCCAGGAGCCTCCACGTGAGCTCCTTCATGGCAGCCCAAGGATGTACCAAGAGAAAACTACAAGACGTGCCAAATGCCCACAAGACGGCTCCAAGAGGGCCGTCTCGGGGCCCTAGAAACCTCCAAGATGGTCCCAAGGGACACAAGGGGGCCCCGAGTCGGCCCAGAGAGGCCACCGAGATGGTCTCCGCAGGTGTCAGACGGGCCTCAAGCGCCTTAGACTGCCCAAGAGGGTCCGAAGATGCCCTCAGAGGCCCCAAAGAGGCAATCGCCTCCTCCGTCCCCCAATGCCCTTCCTCCCCTTCACCCCCCTCCTCTTTGCCGCCTCACACGTCCACGACGCCTTCCTCCCAGTCTTGTCGCCCCCCCAATAAAGGGCCTCGCCTCCTTCCTCCCCCTCCCCCAAGTCTTGCCGCCGTCACACGTCCGCGACACCGACCAGGCTCTTTTCCACCCCGCTACAAGAAGAAGAAAAGAACACATAAACATGAAACTTTTGGCGCTCCGCGCGGATTGGGGCCGGATCCAAGAAATCCGCGCGGAGCTCCAAAAAATTAGGTTTACGCCGTTTTTTCCTCTTCGAGCTCTACAGATTCTCCCGCGCGCAGCCACAGAGAGTCATGGCCGCGCGCCCAGGGAGAGGCACGTGCTATACACACGCGCGCTCGGCAGGGGTGTGTGTGCGGCAGTGCGAGCGGCCAGGGCGTCAGCCGCCGTGAGGCTCTCCCCCTGCCGGGCTCCGCGGCTGGCTCGGGCAGGTCCTCCTCCAGGCGGATTTTCTGGGATTTTGGGCTGATGCGTAAAGTGAGTCTACTATATACCCATACATGTATGTATGTATGTATGCATGCATGCATGCATGCATGCATGTATGTATGTATGTATGTAGGTAGGTAGGTAGGTAGGTAGGTAGGTAAGTAGGTAGGTCGGTAGGTAGGTCGGTATGTATGTATGTATGTATGTATGTATGTATGTATGTATGTATGTATATATATATATATATATACGTATGTATGTGTATATGTATAAGTATGTCCAGAAGTGCTGGGAAATCTGTCGCCAGACTATTATGAACTAGTTCAGAACCTTCCTCCTGTCGCGGGACATGCCCGACCTGAGCCCTGTGCGTTCCACGCCTCCGGGCCTCTGGCTGGCGCCTCGCCCCCGATGGGAAAGAAAAGCCGCCGCGCCGAGGCCCGCCGTACACTGCCGGAAAAGGCTTCCAGCGGCGAGGGAGACCGACGAAGGCGAGACGGCGCGGCGCTGCAGGTGCGACGGGTGCAGCGGGCGAGGCAAGAGGCGCTGTACAGTGGAGACCAGTCCACAGCGGGCGAGGCAGGAGGAATCACGCCCGCGCTGCTTCCGAAGGCTGGACGCTCGCCGGCGGTGGAAGCCGGCGGGGCGAAGAGTGGCACCTGCGAGAAAAAATCCCGAAGGGCGAAAAACCAGACATGTAAGACGTGGACGAAAACGGGCCAGAGCTGCGAGGATGCGATCACACCGCAGCCAGCTTCTCGGGGATCTCCGTGAACTCCGAGATGATCTGCTTGATGGCTGCTCCGTCGAGGGTCTCCTTCTCGTACAGCTCGTCCGCGAGCTTGTCGAGGCAGGCGCGGTTGTTGACTACGATCTTGAGCGCCGTGAGGTAGCCCTCGTCGGACAGCTCCTTGATGGCCACGTCGATCTTCGCCGCCAGGTCCTCCGAGTAGCTCGGACCCATCATCCCGCCCTGGTCGATGGCGATCTGGCCGACGCTCGACATGCCGACCTGGGTGACCATGGCGCGCGCGACCTGGTCGACCCGCTTCAGGTCCTCGGCGGCGTTCGTGGTCACCTGGCCGGTCCCGAACACGATCTGCTCCGCGGCGCGACCGCCGAGGAAGCCGGCGATGCGCGCCTTCAGGGACGCCGCGGAGATGAGGCTCTGGTCCTGGTCCGGGGAGAACCAGGTGAGGCTCTTCTTCTGCCCCCGGGGGAGCAGGGTCATCTTGGCGACGGGGTCGTGGTAGGGCAGCAGGGAGCCGACGAGGGCCTTCCCCGCCTCGTGGTAGGCGAACAGCTTCTTCTGCGCGTCGTCCGCCAGGGCCCTGCCTTCCAGGCCCGCCACGACGCGGTCCGTGGCGTCGTTGATGTCCTCCATGGAGATGGACTTCTTCTTGCGGCGGGCCGCGAGGATGGCCGACTCATTCATCAGGTTCTCCAGGTCGGCGCCGCTCATCCCGGCGCAGCGCTTGGCGACCTCGCCGACGCTGATCTCCTCGTCGAGCTTCTTGTTCCGCAGGTGCACGTTGAGGATCTGCTCCCGCCCCTTCACGTCGGGCAGGTCGACCTGCACGCGGCGGTCGAACCGCCCGGGGCGCAGGAGGGCGCTGTCGAGGATGTCCGAGCGGTTGGTGGCCGCGACGACGATGACGCCGCTGTTGCCCTCGAACCCGTCCATCTCGGTCAGGATCTGGTTCAGGGTCTGCTCCCGCTCGTCGTTCCCGCCGCCCATGCCGGAGCCGCGCTGCCGGCCGATGGCGTCGATCTCGTCGATGAACACGATGCACGGGGAGTTCTCCTTCGCCTGCTTGAAGATGTCGCGAACCCGCGAGGCACCCACGCCCACGAAGAGCTCGATGAACTCTGCGGCCGACGACTGGATGAACGGGACCCCGGACTCGCCTGCCAGTGCTTTGGCCATGAGCGTCTTGCCCGTGCCGGGCGGCCCAGTCAGCAGGACGCCCCTCGGGATCTTCGCGCCCACCTTCACGAAGCGCTCCGGCGCCTTCAGGAAGTCGACGATCTCGGTCAGCTCCTCCTTCGCCTCGTCGATGCCGGCCACGTCCTCAAACTTCACGCCCGTGTTCGGGGTCAGCTGGATCTCCTTCTTGTTCTGCATGCCCGGCATCCCGGGCATGCCCCCCCGCCCCCCCGACTGGCTCCGGAAGAACAGCAGGCCGCCGATGATGAGCAGCGGGAAGGCCACGTCGCCGAGCACCTTGAGGAACTCGTTGGGCTTCTCGGGGGCGTGCACATCGATCTGTACCCCCTTCTGGGAGAGCTTCTCGAGGAGGCCCGACGTCGCACCCGGCAGGTCGCACGTCAGCTGCTGCTGGCGCCCGCCGACGGAGACGGTGGCGATGCCCGTGCGCCCCATGTCGTAGAGGTCGACGCGCTTCACGGAGCCCTCGTCGACGAACTCCAGCAGGCGCGAGTAGGTGACGCGCCCGGTGACTCTGCCCGGCTGCCCCTGGTCCATGCCCTGCTGCTGCTGGAACATCGGCGTCGGGGGCGGCGGCATCTCGCCCTCCGCGCAGGCAGCGAGCGGAGCCGCCGTCGCCGCGAGCGCCGCCAGGGCCCGCAGCGACGCGGACCGCGCCACGCCCTCGTCGGGAACCCAGGCGCGCACCATGGCGAAGACGTCCTCGCTGGACACCGCCCGCGAGGGCCCCGGCGCCCGAGCCGCCGGGCGGCCTGCGCGCCGCCGGCGCGCGGCGGCCCTGGCAGCGGCCGCGGCGCCGCCCGCCAGAGCACCCGCGCCCACCCCGCTGCCCGCGGCGCCGCTGCCCGCGGCGCCGCGGGCGGCCACGCCGGCGCGGGCCGCAGGCTGCGCCTCGACCCCGCGCAGGGAGGCCGCTGTCGTCGCCCTCGCTCCGGCGGCGAAGCCGGGGCCCAGCCCGGAGCCCGGGGCCAAGGACGCCGCGGCGGCACCGGCGCCGGCCACCAGCACGGCCCTCCTGGCGCCCTTCGGGCCGCACTGCGCCGGCTTGCTGCACGCCATGCTGCGCGCCTGGGGGCCGAAGGACCTGCGCTCGGATCCAGATGGTGTCCAGTCTTGTGCCAGAGCGGCTTCCGCGAGAGAAGGGGGGTCGGAGGAGGGCGGAGGACGGGGACTCGTGAACCCCTGCATGGCGCCGCCTCGGACGACTGTCGCGACAGACTTGTTGATTGCGCCGGCAAGCCCGCTGAAGATGGTCACGAGGGGCGCCTCCCCCTCCCCAGAAGTGCTTCTGTTTGGTGATATGATACGTTTTAAGTCAGCGGCCGCAGGCGAGCGCGCCAGCGGCGAGTCCAGTCAGAGCGGGGCACGCACAGACGAATTAACCTAAAGCGGTGGGCCGGAGCCTCACGCAGTACCTCAGCGGCGGGCCGTCTAGTCTGAAAGGGCAGGCGGTAGGCGGATCACCAATGCTGCCAGGGTCGCGTGCAACGAACCGGAGGCAGAGGGCGGCCAGGGTAACCGGCAACCAGGGAAAGCTGCAGACGAGAATTAGTTGCAAGGGCGCAAGCCCCCGGACTACTGCGAAAGTGCCAGGGTGGCCGCAGCCAAGTAAACCGACGGTCGGAAGTCGAATTGGGTGCCCAGACTGGGCAAGAAATCGGCAAGCTGCGAGGTACCAGGGTGGCCGAGGACGGGAGGTCCAACAGGAGCAGCACGCACAAGTGCGAAGAGCAGACAAGCTGCAGCGCGGCCAAAATGGCGCGAGGGCACCACGGAATCGTGGAAACAACTTGGGGATCCAAGCTGTGACCCAGGGCTGGACGGGTGCATGGGGTGGCGCCAGCAAAGTCGCACTCCAGAGTCACCAGAGGCCCTGAAAAGGACGGGTCACGTGCCCGCAATCAGCGCACCGGAAGTGGCGACAGACGGACTCCGACACCGCGGGGAGAACCCGGTACTGAAACCAGGGTTACAACCGCGGCGTGGGTGATATAATACGCAAAGCGATGCAATTGTGTGCACATCAATGCAATAGAATGGGCATCGTACTAGAGCGCTGCAGTGCGCATCCGCCACCGCGCCGGGAGGCACCGAGAGGAGCATTCTCAGTTCCCAGAAAGTCCTACAAATCATGTGTGCAAATTTGTTTTATAAACCCCAAATTCCCACAATTCTGGGGCGCTCCTTGGCGCCCTCGGGACTCCCCGCGGGACTATTTCTCAAGGCCGTAGGGGCGCGGTTGGGAGTCCACACTCCCCCGCGTGTCGTAAGAGAGCCCCAACGGACTGTCCTGGGGCTCTCCTGGGGCCTCTAGTCTTGGACTCTCTGGGGGCTGGCCAAGAGACCGACATAACTCTTGGTTTGTACTGCTCACTTTCTTAGCTTTTCATGGCGAAAACAATCCCAAAACCGCCAAGATAGCTCCAAGACGGCCCCTGAGGTTCCCAAGAAGTGCCCACGAGGACCCCACGAGACAGCCAGCATGCTCCCCGAGAGGCCGCCAAGAGGCCCCTGGAGGCTCCCAAGAGACCCAAAGAGGCCTCCAAGAAGCCTTCAAAAGGACTCCGAGAAGCCCCCAAGAGGCCTCTTATCCACCACCCAAGCGACGTGACGGGATGGGCCGGAAGCCACTAGACCTGAGCCAGCACGGGAACGGAAAGAGCGCACTCAGCAATTTGCTCGAACATGCTCATGACATCATTCGCCTCTCGACTCTTGGTGTTAAGAGTCTTTTGCGCCGAGACTCACTCGTTGGGGCCTTGTTACTCTTGCTCCTCTTGCTCCTGCTTCTGCTCTTCCTTGTTCACCAACCAATCGAAAATCAGCGCTCCTCCTCCTCCTCCTCCACCTTCTGATCTTTTTTGCTCATCCTCTTCCTCCCCCTCCTCTGATCCTCCTCTGCTTGCTCCTCCTCCTCCTCCTCCTCCTCCTCCTCCTCCACCTGAACCTCGTCCTCCTCCTCCTCTCCTCCTCCTCTTCCTCCGCCTCCATCCTCGTCCTCTTCATCCTCCTCTTCCCTCCTCCTCATGCTGCTCCTCCTGCTCCTCCTCCTCCTCCTCCTCCTCCTGCTGTTCGTGGTGCTCCTCCTCCTCAGAGTTTGTTTACGCCAGTCGTCGATATTAATGAGGAGCCATGGTGTTGTGAGCTTATGACGTCACTGTGAGCTCTTGGAAGCCTCTGTTATGTGGCGTATCCGAGCCTTCTTGGTGGTCGTTTTGGGGTCATTTGGGGCCGTCTTGGGGCTCACTTGGGCCGACTTGGGGCACTTTCTGGGCGTCTTGGAAAGCTTTGGTCGTCTTGGGGCTCTCTTGGGGGTCTCTTCGGGCCCTCTTGGGAGCCTGTTGAGACCCTCTTGGGGCTCTCTTGGGAGCCTCTAGACCCTCTTGGGCCGTCTTGGGTCCGTCTTGGGAGCCTCTTTGGGTCCTCTTGGGGCCTTCACGGGAGCCTTGAGGCGATCTCTTGGGCCTCTTGGGATCCAAAGAGGCCTCCACGAAGCCGTTAAAAGGACTCCGAGAAGCCCCCAAGAGGCCTCTTGTCCACCACCCACGCGACGTGACGGGATGGGCCCGAAGCCACTAGATCCGCCACCCCCTGTTGATTCATCACAGGGGTGCCTGGCGTGCTAGATCCTTTTGGTTTTGGTTTTGGTTCTTTTTCCAAAAGAACTCCCCATGGGGCTTCGGCCCGTCCCGCCAGCTGCCTACCTCGTCGGCTTCTTCGCTCAAGATGGTCCACGATGGCCTCCAAGATGCCTCCAAGACGGCCAAGATGGCCTCCAAGATGGGTAAGATGGCCTCAAAACGCTTCCAAGTCAGCCCAAGATGCACCCAAGACGGCTGAAGATAGCCTCAAGATGGCCCAAGACGGCCTGAGAAGCTTCCAAGAGGCCTCCAAGACGGCCCAAGAGGCCTCCAAGAGGTCCTCCAGAAAGGCCCGAAGAGGCCAAAATCATAGATTTTCCTTGGGTGTTTGAAAGATTTTGAGATTTGCACCTTTTCGGCCTTCCGACGACCCCAGACGGCCCAAGAGGCCCCCAAGGTCGCCCGAAGATGGCCCCAGAGGCCTCCAAGATGGCCCCATGACGGCCCAAGAGGCCCCCAAGACGGCCCCAAGACGGCCTCGGAGGCATCTAAGACGCCCGAGATGGTCTCCAAAACGGCCCTGAAGCGCACCAAGAATGCCCCAAGTCGGCCCACAGAGGCCCCCAAGACGGCTTCCGACGGCGTCAGACGGGCCAGGAGCCCACCAAGACGGCCCAAGATGGCTCTAAGATGGCCTAAGACGCCTCCCAGAGAGCCCCCAGGAAGGCCCAAGAGCCCCAAATCATGGATGTTCCTATGGTTTTGAAGGATTGTGGCATTTGCTTCTTTTCGGCCTTCCGACGGCCCGAGACGGCCCAATAGCCCCCAAAGATCGGCCAGGAGGCCTCCAAGATGGTCACAGAACGGCCCAAGGGGCCTCTAAGACGGGCCCAAGAGGGCCCAACGACGGCCCAAGAGGCCTCCAAGAAGCCCAAGACAGTTTCCAAGACGGCCCTAGAGCATTTCAAGAGGGCCCCAAGTCGGCCCAGAGAAGCCCCCAAGACGGCTTCCGACGGCGTCAGACGGGCCAGGAGCCTGCCAAGACTGCCGAAGATGGCCATACGATGGCCCAAGACCCAAGATGCCTCTAAGAGAGCCCTCAGGAAAACCCGAAGAGGCCAAAATCATTGATTTTCCTATGGTTTTTGAAGGATTGTGGCATTTGCTTCTTTTCGGCTTTCCGACGGCCTGAAACAGCCCAAGAGCCCCCAAAGATCGCCCCAAGATCGCCCACGAGGCCTCCAGGATGGCCTCAGAGCAGCCCAAGAGGCCTCCAAGACGGGCCCAAGAGGGCCCCAAGACGGCCCAAGAAGCCTCCAAGACGCCCAAGATTGCCACCAAGACGGCCCTGGAGCACCTCAAGAGGGCCCCAAGTCGGCCCAAAGTGGCCCCAAAGACGGTTTCCCACGGCGTCAGACGGGCCAGGAGCCTACAAGATGGTCAAAGAGGTGCCCGAGAAGCCCCGGAAGGCCCCCAAGAGGCCTCCAAGAGGGCCCCCAAGATGCCTCCAAGAGGCTCCCAGGAAACTCCCAGGAGGCTCCAAGAGTGTCCCCAGAGGCTCCCAAGATGCCCCCTGTTCCTCCTCCTCCTCCTCCTCCTTCTCCTCCACCTCCTCCACCTCCTCCTCCGCCTCCTCCTGATCTTCCCCGCCACCCTCCCCCACGTGTTCCCCGAAGGGCTTCCACAACGGCTGGGGGAGCACATGGTCCGATAGCTTGGAAGAGCTCTTGCCACAACGCTCGGCCACATGGGCGATTCTAGAAGGCGGGGGGCGGCGGTGATTCGCCGTAATTAGGCGTCTTCGATAATCCGCCGCCCCCTTTTTCTTGTGCAGGGGTGCTCGGCATGTCTAGATTTAGATCTGTATGGCCCTTCCAATAGCAAGTTCCCGATGGCCTCCGGCCCAAGCCGCCGGCCAAGCGGGCGGACCTGGGCGACCTCCGAAATCTACAGTCTGGCTCCAAGATACCCAAGATGGCCTCCAAGACTTCCGAAGACAGTCCGAGATGGCCTCAAGACAGCCCAAGAGGGTCCAAGAGGCTATTAAACTCGCCCAGGATGATTCCAAGATGGTCACACGACGGTTCAAGATGGCCCAAGCGTTCTCTCAGATGCTCTCCAGAAGGGCTCCAACAGAACAGCATGTTTGTTAAACATGTTGACTTTGCCGTTCTCGCATCTTGAGGCCTCCGACAAACGATCACTCTAGAAGAAGCCTCGTAGTCAGCTCTGACGGCCCCAGGGAGCCCCAAGACGGCTCACGAGACCCGCAAGGACGGCACCAGCGGCGCCCCCCGGAGGGCCCCTAGGCGGCCCAGAGAGGCGCCAGAGAGTGCCTCCGAAGTCGCCGGACGGGCCAAGACCGCCCAAACATTGCCTTAGGTCGGGCATGTCCCCCTACAGGCGGAGTTTGGACGAACCAGAAAAACTGGTCAAAACATTTCAACACACAGTAAACATAATAATCAGAACAAAAAGTCCCCAGACTAAGTTTGGAGTATTTTGAAGATCCCTCCAGCAGAGGGACGGGCCCGACTTCGACCCTGCCTCAGAGGCTCCCAAAATGCCCCCCTGGAGGCCCCCCGAGAGGCTGCCGAGAACCCCGACCTCCTCCTCCTCCTCCTCCTCCTCCTCCTCCTCCTCCTCCTCCTCCTCCCCCTCCTCCTCCTCCCCCTCCTCCTCCTCCTCCTCCTCCCGCCTCCTCCTCCTCCTCCTCCTCCTCCTCCTCCTCCTCCCAGAGGCGCCCAGGAGGCCCCCGAGAGGCCGCCAAGGGGCGCCCGGGAGAGCAGGCCCGGGAGGCCCCCGGGCGGACCCAAGTATCTCCTCCCCAGCCATGTCCTCCCCAAAAGGTTTCCTCCCCAGGTGCGTCCTCTCCTGCTTCCCCCCCAGCCATTTCTTCCCCTCCCTCTTCCTCTCCTTCTTCCTGCTTCCTCTCCCTCTCCCTCCCTCTTCCTCTCCTCCTTCTTCTTTGCGCCCTCCCTCCCCAGGTATTCCTCAACGGCTTCCACAACGGCTGGGGGAACACATGTTCCAAGGGCTTGGACAGACGAGGGCCCAACGTCTGGCCACATAGGCATTTCTAGATGGGCGTGGGGCGTCGGTGATTCGCCGGAGGCGCTCGTTGATAAAGCATCTCAGCGTATCAGCACTGGTGCACATCACCGAATCTCGCTTTATAGTATGATATACAAACACCGTTTCTTGTACCACAGCGTGGTATAGCTCATCATACCAACGCGCATCATATCAACCAACCGTAGCTTTGCACAGCTCAGCATCACATATCGTGGGAGTGTTTAGCGTGCTGTAGCATGGAGTGGTACGTGTTACCTCTATACGTTGCTCCAAACTGTTGCATAACAAGGCCTAGCCTGTTAAAACATTGGACGGCGTATGATGACAATCACATAATACTATGTCGTTTGATGACATATCGTATCATAACAATACGTCACACAATACGTCATAGCACTCCGTACCACTTAGGACACATCGCAATGTAGCAGTACATGGCACGGCTAGGCAAAGAGTCGCATGGCATGACGTGGCATGGCATGGCTCAGCATTGCCCCACAAACAGCGCAAGGATAAACAGGTCAAAACAAGACAAATCAATAGAGGCCTCCTAGATGGGGTGCGAATAGATGGGGTCGGAGGATCGCGCCACATCGACGATAGATCGGCGATCCACCAGTGATGCATCGGCGATGCACCGACGATGTTGGCGGTGCATCGGCGACGCTAGCGCGGAGAAAATCTGACTCCACATCGAGCCGCATCGGCGATGTATCGGCGGTGCGGCGTGATCCTCCGATCCCATCTACTCCGACCCCATCTGGGAGGTCTAGAATTCAGCAGAACAAGCAACATAATAGGACACAGCAAACGACACACCCCGAAGCGCCCCAATCGACCCCGAACCCCCGCGGCTGGGACCGTCATGCCGCCCCCCACTACCATCACAAGAAGCCCAGCGTCGTGGGCGACACAGAGGAACGGTTGGGCCCCACACGAGAACCTTTCAAGATATTATGAGCCTAGCTCCGGTGAGAGCTGGAGATCTATGCCGACCAGGTTTGCCGGGCGCCTGCATCGCGCAGTCGGACAAGGAGGAGTCTGGAGAGGTGGGTGAATTTGAGCGTGAGTGCACATGGAAACTGCTCGCGTTCATGGATATTGGAGTGCGAATGCGTGCCAGAGCAGCAACAACATCTGCAGCAAGGGCAACAACGGGAACACGAGCACTGGCCCAGGAGGGCCGCCGGAGGGACCCACGACGACCTAAGAGAAGAAGGCTCATATGAAGGGGCCCCTGGGACACACAAATAGATACACACAAATGACCGGACTTTCCGATCTTTTCCCACATTTTCTTGGGTTTTTGTATTCCACCCCCCACTTCCCATATTTTCCCATATTTTCTGGGGACTCGACGATGAATTGTGCCTGTGTGTTTGTTCTCCTCCTGATCCTAGGCGGCCCAAGAGAATGCCCCAGGGCGGTCCCTCCCAAACGGCCCAGCGAGCCCCCAGACGCCCCCCCCCCTCCCCAAGACGGCGCCAGACGGCCCCAAGACGGCTCTCTGGGGGGCCCCAAGGCGGCCCCCCAGAGGGCCCCAAGGCGGCCCCCCAGAGGGCCCCACGGAACCTGCAGTAGCCCCTCGGAGAGCCAAAGGCAGCCACAAGAAGGCCGGACCGGGCCCCGTGAGATGAGAGCTCCTCTACACAAGTGGAGATGAGATGCGTCACGCGCAGCGTCCCTCAAGGCGGGGAACGACGAAGAATCACTGCCCAGAGTGCTTCGCTGGCACAGCGGCGGGTTTGCCAGCCGGGCACCTGGGTAGGATGGGAAGGCGGGGGAGGAGTTGGAGGAGGTGGAGGACGGGGAGGAGGATGATGAGGACCAGTGTAAGTCCCAGACTCATCAACGAACGAACGAACGAAGCTGCCGTCGCCGGGAAGCTGGCGTTCTTGCAAAAGGGGCAGGCCCTCCATCGGAGAGGCTTCTCGCAATAATCCGCTTCATGAGAGAAGCGGAGATCAAAGACGGCATACATTCTCGAAGTGTTGCACGGCCGTGACAAATTCTGTGAGGCCTCCAAGCGAAGTCCTACACGAGAAGGCAGTAACACTTGAGCCGGACGGCGTCAGCAACGACGACCGTCCAGGAAGAAAACTTGATATACAACTTCTGACAAAATTCGGAGGCGGATCCATGAGGACGACCGCCCGGCAACACAACTTTACCAAACGTCTGACATAATTCGGAGGCGAGCCCACTCCGTGGCACGATGGCTCTCAGTCTGGCGGCGCCTGTACATCTGCCTCGTGAAACACTCATGCGCCAAAGTCAAGTGAAACACGAAAATTTTGCACGAGAAGTCGCGCTGTCACTGCCATGCGTGCTGCAAACAATCCCGCTCACTCTCCTGCCAGACAGTCTCACTCGATGCCTCGTGTGTCCACGAGGTTTCAGTAAAACCCTCCCTCCCTCCAAACTCCTTCTTCATGGGTCCCCACGAGGATGAGTTTTCACTAAAAGAAATCTGTAAATCTGGAACCGTGCCAGAACACCGTGCTAGGAACTTCAACGTCGCGAATCAACGTAACTGTTGCGTCCTGACGATCCTGAATCGGGCCAGAACACCACTCCTGGGACTTCAACGCCGCGAATCAACGGTACTGTTAGGTGCTCGCGATAATGAATCGTACCAGAGAGCCATTCCTGGGACGTCTAAAGAGCCGAAATCTATACACCGACGCTTTTCCGGACCCGCACTGAAACTCGCACTTGAAAGCTGATCCTGGTGTAAACGGGATCCTGGTGCACACATTTTCAATTGTTTTCCTGGGAAAGCGGGGAACAAATACACCACACCAATACGATGTCGTCCCCGACCCCCCAAACAATCCGGAGATACAAAAACAGCCCGCCACTGGTAATGTACATGCTCCAGTTTCCGAACGTCATCTCATCACCGCGAATCGACGTAATTGCTGCGGCCTGATAATCCCACGTCATGCCAAAACACCTTTTATGGGACGCCAAAGCCATCATAATCCTTGAAATTGTCGCCAACTCGTAACACGAATGTGCGCGGCGCTAAAACGAGACCCGCAAATTGAAAACAACACCGCCCTGCATCCGTGACATTTGCAAACTATTAAAACGCATGTGCACTGCGCCATGGCGAGAACCACATTTTGAAAACCACCCGCCCTCCCTCCGTGAAGCTCCTGCGATGTGAAACAACTAATGCACGTGGCGCTAAGACGAGACGCACATTGTGAAAACGGCCCGCCTTCCATCCACGAGACTTCTGCACACGCGGCTCTAAAGCGAGAATCACGTTTTGAAAACCACCCGCCCTCCATCCGCGAAACCTTTGAACAGTTTGAGCTTAATGATCGTAGCTGGTGAGGAAGTTTCAGGCGGAATGCCCGGCCCGCCCTGCCGTCACGTCTCGGGGTGCGGCAGGGAAAAGTTAATTTAGAAGGGAAACGAATCGAGGAAAAAGGATGACGTAGGGCGGTGGTGGAACTAGGAGGACGTAGGGAGGAGGTGGAGGAGGAGGTAGAGGAGGAGGAGGAGGAGGAGGAGGAGGAGGAGGAGAAGAAGAATAATGACCAAACCAACCCTCTGGTCACCGAGGGCGTCACGGGTTAAAAAGGTGACGGGCGGTAACCCATCCTGGCCGCGCGGTGGATCGTCACTTCGGGGCAGCCCGATCGAAGATGCTTGCTCTCTGCCTCCTCGCCCGACCCTGCTCCCCGCTCTCCCCACGAACTGGATGTCGTTTGTTGTGTGGTTCTGAATGTGTGTTTTGCGATCGAACTGTTTCCGGTCCTTCCAGAATCGTGCTCTGCCTGCAACGTTTTCGCATTTCAAGAGTGGCCCTTTGCTCCCGTCACTCTGACTTGGGCTCTCGCTCTGGCGCGGGGCACATTCCTGGTCCGATTCGTTCATCCTTGTTGCCGTCCTCATCTGTTTTCCTCCTCCACTTTCCCCTGGTCATCATGCGTTTCCCACTCCTGCTGCACCTATTCCTGGTGCTGGTGCTGCTGCTGCTCCTCCTCCTCCATTATCCTGCTCGTCCGAATGATCATCCTCCTGCTTCTTTTTCTTCTTCTCCTCCTCCTCCTCCTTCTCTTCCTCCTCCATCTCGCCGCCTGAATGTACAACACCTCCGTGCCTGATTGTGCATCGCGCGGTCTCCCTCCTCACCCCCCACACCCGCTCGTGTCGTGACGACTGGCGCATTGGTTTCTGACATCGCATGGACCGCTCAAGGATCGCTGATTTTTAATAGCGCATATCGTTCGGTGTCGGCCGATTCTGTGCCAATTCTGTCCCAATGAGGGGTCGCCGTCGAGGCGACACGACACTAGCATGCCGTTCTCCTCACCCAGCGCAATCAGGCAGCCTCCTGACCTCCAGGGGAAGGATGATGATGATGATGAGGAGGAGGAGGAGGAGGAGGAGGAAGAAAAGAGGAAGGAGGAGGGAGAAGGAGGGAGGATGACGGAAGAGGAAAGAGGAGGAAGAGGAGGAAGAGGATGAAGAGGAGGAGGAGGAGGAGGAGGAGGAGGAGGAGGAGGAGGAGGAGATAAGGATAAGGATAAGGCCCTTGGGGGTCAGGTCTCGCCGCCTCCCGAAAAAAGGCATGTTGACCCCTGGGGAACATATGGATGCGAGCCCACCCAAGCTTTGGGGGGGCCGCCTGAGGCGACGGGGCCCGTCCTTCTGTTGGACGTGGTCCCCGAGCCTCGCTAGCAGGGAGACCCTGCCTCGGTTTCGGCCTGTCGACTGTTGCAGGCGGTGTGGGGCTGCCTCGCTGGGCGCACCCCTCACCGCTGAGAGCCCGCCCGCCTCCGCTCCCCTCCTCCCCCCCCGCTCCCCCACTCCCTAGACGGTAAGGAGAGGCAAAAAAAAGAAGAGGCGGCCTGGTACTCCCTGCTCTCCACTCGGCTTATGTAGTGCATGGCCGCACTGGCTCATGCGGTGAGTGCTTGCTGCCGAGCCCTCCCTCTGTGGCGGTAGTGGGGAGAGAGAAAAAAAAAAGGGAGGCCAGGCCTGGTGCAGTCTGCTCTCTACTGCTGCTGCTGCCCTATGCCCCAGCCTGCTGCCGCTGCCGCCCTTGGCGACGAGAGCCTGACGTCCCTGCTGCTCTGAGCGGAGCCGTCGGCCTTAGTGACTGCAGAGGCGGCGGCTGGGGTGCTCGAGCTGGCCTCACTGCTCAGAACCTTGCCACGGTTCTCCCAGCCCTCGATGCTCTTGCTCGGGTTGGTGCACGGCGGCCTGCGAGGGGGCTGGAGGTAGTCCTTGAACTCCATCTGCGGCTCCACCATCGGCTCCGTCTGCATGTCGCCGGCGAAGAAAGCCTCGTCGTAGGCGTAGCCGTGCGGGCCCTTCGTCCAGCGCGTGTATATGTTGTCGATCTCGTCGGCCTGGCGCCTCGTGAAGTCCAGCTCCCATGGCATCGGCCCGTGCATGGTCTTGCCCATCTTGTCGTTGGTGATGCCGATGGCGCTCCTCGTCGAACTGATGGCGCAGTTGATGTCGTGGAGCTGCTCCTTGAGGTAGAGCTTCGCTTGGCTGCGCTCCGCTTCTTCATATGGATTGAGGCTCTTCGCGTTCATGCGGCCTAAGGTGGTCACCACCTTCTCCCGCTGCTTGTGGAGCGCGTGGAGGGCCTTCTCGCAGTGCTCGGTCGCCACTTTGAACGCGACTGCGGTGCTCTGGAGCGTGTTGTGCGCGATCTCGAGCCTGTACGCCGCCGTGCCCGCCACTTGGTCCGCCACTCCTCCCATGCCTCCTCTGTCGTGCGGCTTCTGCACTATCGTCGGCTGCAGATGCTCTTCTGCAGCTGGCTGCTGCGCAATCTCCGCCTTCTCGGTGTGCGCCTGCGCCGCCATCGCTGCTCTGGTCGTGCGCCCTCTTGGCGCTGGCTCTGGATGTAGGCGGAGTGTCCGCCAGCACTGGATAGGGCGAATATGCTCGAATCGCAAATGTCCTCTGGTAGTATGTCGAGCTGTGTACCGATCCTCGTTTACCTTAGTGGTTCCAGCCTACTGTTGTACACCTTAGGTATTGTAGTTGTCTCCTTAGTTCCCAGTGGTTGGGCCGTAAGGAGCCGTAGTAGGACCTTGATGTGAGAGTAGGCGTAGGCACGGTTGTTTGCTGCTGTCGGGATCCTGTGCCTTTCCTTAGTGTGCGACTCTTACTCACTCTATCCTCTGGAGGTCGAGAGAGGCAACAGTTGTGATAGCTAAAGCGGGCCAAAGCTGGATGTATCTGAGCGAGAGAGGAGAGGTCGAACCGTAGTCGGATCACAATCGCATGGCTGTGCTGGATGCTGTGGTGTGGTAGTTCCCTGTGTATGCTGTCATAGTACGCGATGTGTACCCTGTAGCATGTACTGTCGTTCTGTATACCGTCCGGTACGAGGTCGCAGATACGTCGGCTTCGAGCGTGCATCAGCGATACTGTATGACAGACCAACCCCGAATGTGAGTGGCACTATTAGAGAGCTGATTGCCTGAGGAAGAGATGGTAGGTTAGGCAGTGGGAGTTGGTGGGAGGGGGGGGGCGTAGGTAGTGGGAGCCCGTGTAATTGTAGGGTGACGGCTGCATAATTAGAAAGTCCGCCGTCCCCCTCATTTTTTTGCCATAGGCTGGTAATAGTCCCTTGGTCGTAGGTCCCGATAGTACGTAGCCATCCGATATAGGTATGCCATCTGGCCTCCGAGGAGGAGGAGAAGGAGGAGGAGGAGGAGGAGGAGGAGGAGGGGGAGGAGGCAAGCTAGGTGCGCTCACGTCATACCTGACGTCCTAATTACCCCTCCCTCCCATCCCTTACCATGGCGCTGATTTTCTCTATCCGCGGACGCGTGTCGTAGCGGACTTGTGGCTCCGCGCGCGCGTGCGTAGTGGGTGGTGCGTGCGTGCGTGCGTGCGTGCGTGCGTGTGTGTGGTGTGGTGGTGGTGGTGGTGGTGGTGGTGGTGGTGGTGGTGGTGGTGGTGGTGTGGTGGTGGTGGTGGTGGTGGTGGTGGTGGTGGTGGTGGTGGTGCGGCGCGGTGGTGGCGGGCGGATGGGCGCGCGAGAAAGAGGCCCGCGCTGGGGCGAGAACGCCATCCTGAACGACGGAGGCCAAACACCGATCCGAGAATGAGGCCCACGCTGCAGCGGGAGCACGATTCGGAACGATTCGGGAGCAGAAATGAGGCCGGCGCCTCAGCGAGAGCAGCATTTTGAAAAAACACAGGCGAAAACCCGTTTCCCGGGAATCCTGTGTGTGAAAAAACAATACGCGGGGGGGTGTCGGATATCTTCGGGACGCCATCAGGGGAAATGGGAGAGTATTTTCATATTGTGAAATTGTAAACAAGAGAAGAGGGGATGAGCAGGAGCAAGGAGGGGACCTCACCAGAGCCTCCCTTCGCCGCCCGCTCCCCACGGCACTCTCCGCGGCGACGGCCTCGAGGGAATCGCAGAGAGCCCGGACCACCTCCGGCAGGTCCGCGTCGCAACTCCAGGCCGACTCCGCGGGCGGTGGCGGCACCAGAGCGGAGTGCGCCGTCCTTCCAAGACAAGAGGGGGGCGGGGGGAGGACGGCCCCCCCCTGCTCCTGCCCCTTCAGTACTTCGTCGTCGTCCGCTTCCTCCGCCTCCTCCACCTCCTCCTCCTCCCTTTCCTCCTCCTCCTCGAGCTCCTCCTTGGCTCAAGCTTGCCTCACAGGTCAGGTCCTGTGAGCTGGGGCCCAAGCTTGACACGCACCCAGGACTCCAGAAGCCCCGCTTTCCCACAATTACGCCTCACTGCAGAATCCTGCCGCCATTCGCTGTTTCGCTGCTTCTTGCTGGAGTGGTCTCGGCATCATGGCAAAAGGAGGAAAGAGAGGCAGGCCGCAGAAACGTGAGTACTTCGTGTGCTCAAATCCAAAGTGCGGTGGCTGGGGCTACTGCAACGTCTCCCAGTTCTGCGGGCAGTGCGGGAAGAAGTTTCAAGGTCGTGGCAAGGGACGTGGAGATGATCGGGGATCTTCGCCAACCGTGCCAGCAGGTGCAAATCGTTGGAAAGGAGGGAAGCATGCTGCCAGGGGCATTAAAGATAATGACAGGCAGGGAGAGCATGCTTCAGCACAACCTGACGATCCAGCAGCTGCAGCGACAACCTCAGACCAGGTCCAAGTCGCGCACTACCAGGACTTGGTGCAGTTTTGGAAAGAGCGAGAAGGAGCTGGAGGCTCCAACTACGCCAAGGCCGTCGATCAGCTCAAGACGGCCAAGAAGACCGTGCTGTAGGCCAAGCCGCTCGACCAGCAAGCGCAGTCGCTGCGTGACCAGATCGAGAGGACCAAAGAACGAATTGCCAAGGCCGAGGCGCAGTCCGAGGAGAAGCTCGAGGAGATCACCAAGCTCGCGGACGAGTACACGGAGCTGCAAGCCAGCATCACCACGGCGCGCGAGGAGGTGGCTCAGTTGGAGGCGCAGCACGCGATCACGGTGCACACGGTGGCCGCCAACACGCCGAAGCCGATCCGCACCAACAACCCATTCCCGCCACTCAGTCAGCAGGGCCCAGTCCACAGCGTGCCGCCGCACATCCAGGAGCAGGTGCACGCGCTGGAGGCGAGCACCAAGCAGGCGGTGCAGCAGATCCCCTCGCAGCCGCAGCCAGCCCCCGCGGCAGATCCCCCCCAGTCAGCGGGAGTGCCAGGCGGCGCCGGAGTCACTGGCGCTGCTGCGGGCAGCCTCAGCCAGGAGGTACCCGTGGGGGCAGCAGCGGGAGGGGCAGTTGCGCCAGCAACGGTCGCGCCGACTCAGGCGACAGCAACCGCGTCGGCGCCAGGCGAACCTGACGGCTTCCCGAAGGTCGGCGAGACCAAGGAGGGCAGCATGGACCAGTCCACCGCCTCGAAGCAGAAGAGGCTCCACAGCGAACATGGAGGGCTGCAGCAGGCCCTTGGCTGCGTCGCGCAAGAGACCTCCTCGCAGGAGGCCAAGAAGGCCCGCCAGGCTGCTCAGGAGGCCCTTGAGAAGGCCGCGGCGGCCAAGGCGGCTGGCAAAGGTTCCGACAGCAAGCCGTCTGGGTAACAAGCAGCTCAGCATCATCACCATCAACGGAAGTTGTTGGCCCGCAGTACAGAAGCTAATCCGCCGATCCGGCGTGTGAGTTTCCAGGAGTCTCAGCCACAGCCTCGAGGCTGAGCCTCAGCCTCTGGGGGGGTTGCCGGGGTGGCTCTGCTGGGGAAGGGGGGATGGGGGGGGGGGGGGTGCGAGTTTCCGGCGGATGCGGGGGGGGCTGCTTTTACAGAAGGCTCTAATCTCGAGGATGCGCTAAAAGGGTGGCCGCGGCCGCAAAAGTCTCTTAGGACGGTCTAAGAAAGTCCCGAGACCCCGAAAGATCGCCCGAACACGCCCAAGATGGCCCCCAGACGGCCCAAGAACCTTCCAAGACGTCTGAAGAGGCCTCCAAGAGGCCTCCCACGAGGGCCCCCACAGGCAAACATCGTTGATTTCCTTTGTTTGTTTAAACAACTGTTTTTGGGGTTGTCGCTTTTTTCGGCTATCCGACGCTCCAAGACGGCCCAAGAGGCCCCCAAGACCGCTCGAAGACGGCCCAGGAGGCCCCCAGACAGTCCCAAGACGGCCCAAGAGGGCCCCAAGGCGGCCCAAAAGCTACCCAAGACGGCCAAAGAGGCCCCCAAGACGGCCCCAAGAGGACCCCAAAGAGGGACGAAAAGCGGAACAAAAATCTAGCCTTCCAGCCCACGAGGCCCCCAGGAGGCCCCAAGAGCCCCCAAGAGGGCCCCCCAAAGCCCCCAAGAAGCCCCCTCGACGCCCTGACAGGCTCCTGTGCGAGTGTCTGTGTGTGGTGCGTGTCTGCGAATGTCTGTGCGTGCTAGTGTCTGGCGTGCGCCTAGTGTGTCTCTGTATATGTGTCTGCCGTATGTGCATTTGGTCGTGTGCGTGCGTGAGGTGTCCGCGTGATATGTGTATCCGAGCGACCCGGATCGGCGGCACTGGCCGAAGGCCACTACAATACAATCAGATGATGTTCGAGACACTGCTGTGATCTGTGCCCAGGAGGTCAAGCTCCGAGGCGACGAGCTGACACAGGTCATACAGTGGTGCGAAGTTCGAGGCTGGCACGCAGTCATCTCAGAGTGCGACGTCGGCGAGAACAGCTACAACAGCAGCGGCACGTGCATCCTCATTCGTTCAGGACTCAACATCGGAGTTCAACCAGCAGCGCTACCTGTCTACATTCCTCAAAGTCGTGCTGCTGCTGCTGCTGCTGCTGCTATTCTTGAGTAGCCAGGGCATAAGCCCATCGTCTTCCTTTCCATGTACTTCGAGGCCTCCGAGGGCCTCAACAACACGAAACTCTACCTGCTGGCAACGGCAGGCTGGTGTCAGCAGAAATATCGCATGCCTGTGTTCGTGGGGGCCGACTTCAACATGGCCCCGTCCATGGTCGCAGGTTCGGGAGTTTTAGAACGTGCAGGTCTTGAGACGGTGTATCTATCAGGTTACACGCTTTTCACCAGCAAGACTCGCAGTAAGATTGATTATTTCATGATGAGCACGTGCCTCAACAGTTCGGTGCAGGCGGTCTCAGTACTTAAGCAGTACCCCTTGTCGCCCCACCGCCCCGTCAAGCTCAGCCTGGCGGTGGGATCCAGCCTCGTGATCCCCGTGCTCAGCAAGCCCCAGAAGCTCCCCACAAGGCGCCCGATAGGACCCGCTCAGCAGAACAAAGACTGGGTAAAAACCTCGGCAGCCCTGGATACCGTGGAGCAGTTTTTGATTTCGGAGCCCCCAGAGATCCAACAAGCAGCCCTGGACAAAGCGTACGAGATTTTGGTTTCAGAGATGGGGGTCACGATCAGTAAGGCAACGGACGCCCTCCTCAGACAAGAAGGTCAACGTTGTGGGCCCCCTAAGATTATCTGGCTGTCTGCAAAAGCTGTGGAAAGTCAACACCGAGCTCAATGGAAGTCCTTTTGGCGACCGACGCGTTGGCTTCTCAACCAGATTTTAGAAGTGCAGCGCATTCTTTACCAGTCTGATGTGGACGCGCTCCCCGATCTGGTGCAGGTGTTGTCGGAGCCGCCGCAAGAGGTTTTTGCTTCTGACGAGTTGAGCGCCATGCTCAGCAAAGTGTGCAGCCTCGTGGAAGCGTTGCAGCAGGATGGGCAGGGCAGGGGCAAGGATGGGATTTCTCCAGAAGCCAATGGAATATGTCGAAAACAACATGAATTAGTTCTAAAGTATCTTGAAAAAGAAAAACATTCAGAAGGCCAAAATGCTAGCTCTACGTGGAAACAGTGGATGAAAGATAAAATGGCGTCGGGGGTTGGATGGGCTCATAGGTGGACAACGAAAAATCAACATTGGAAGCCAACTCAAGTCAAAATGAGCAAACCAGGGGTGGTCCCCACATTTGGTTTTCAGGCCGGCGATTTTTCGGGATGCCCGACAGAACCCCTGAATGCTGAAGTTCGTCGTCTCACGGCCATTTGGGATTCCAAAGCTAAACCTCAAGATAGAGCCCCAGCAGGTCCCCGAGCAGCAGAAGCCCTTCCTCGTATTACCCCAAAGGAGCTCAAGCAGGCCTTGAAGAAGTTCAGCCACGCCACGGCGGAGACTTGGGATGAACTTCGCCCTAAGCATTTCGCCCTCCTCTCTTTGCAGCATCAAGGGCAGTTTTGCAGGCTCCTCAACATCGCAGAGCGCGTCGGGAGTATGCTGTCCCAGCTTCTCGCAGTTATAGCAGCCTTCATTCCCAAACACAAACCTTCAGGTGACGGCCCCTCATACGGAGGGATCGGGCTTATGCCAAGTACTTACAGAGTCTGGGGGCGTATTCGACAAGCAGAAGCTAGAATATGGGAGCAACGGCATCGTAGAAGTTTTCTTGCGTATCGAGTTAGTGTACCAACAGTCGCTCCAGGCAGAGAGCGGCGCCACTCAGGACTCCTCCCTCCGCACAGCCTCCATCATGTGGGACTTAACCAACTATTACGAACACGTCAATAGAGCTAAGCTACATCGTAGAGCCCTCGATTCGGGCTTTAATGGAGATATCATGTCCGCCATCATGAATCAATGTCAAAGTCAACGTATGATTACCATCAATAATCAAACATCATATGCAGGCTATACTTCTAAAGGTATACCCGCAGGCTGCAGCTTCGCTACTTTCCTGGTCCAGATGTATTGTTTGGAGCCATTAGATGTATGGACATCTAACGTTCCAGTATCCCTCCACATGTTTATCGATGATTTGCTTCTCCTCTTCTCGCACAAGTGCAAGGCCACCCTCATCGCGGAACTGGGGAGAGCGGCCGCAAGTATGTTGTGGGCGATTCAGTTTGAATTGGAGGGCTCAGTCGCTGTTGCCAAATCCGCAGTTCTGGCCACGTCAGTGGACATCCAGAAGAAGCTAGCCAAGCAGGTTGGCAAGTGCTCAGGCTCTACGCCCTCGCATGCAGCTAATATAGGAGTTGATTGTCGAGCTGGTCAAAAACGTGGCAAGCACATCAGAAGCAGCAGGCTAAGGGAAACGCACGAAAAGCTAGAAGCCAGGGTCCCAAAGATTCGAGCGGTTCACCGAGCAGGTGGTAACACGTTACAGCTATATAGCAATGGTTCTGGTCAAGCTCAGCCTTATGGTTCAGAAGTGGCTGGTATGGATGATGTTGAACCTAGACAATCCAGAAGACTTTTCTTGAACATAGCGGGCCCTGGGACCTCGGCCAGATCGTTCTCACTAGCGCTTTGCCTTCTCGAGGGCCCTTGCTGGCGTCCAGGTGCGGGGCCCATCCTATTGTGGGCGACGCTCGTAGGGAGAGCCATGACGAGCGAGTTCGCGCCAGGATTTAATCTTCCAGGTCTACGAGCTATGGCAGCGGCGATTTTAGCAGATCAGCCGTCGAAATGGAGCCAGTGCCGAGGACCGCTCGGAGCAGCAATCCTCAGTGCCCGCAGAATAGGATGGAAGTTCACTAGCCCCTTCACCATCAGCGACCAGAATAATCATACTCATATCCTAACTACTACCTCGCCTGACCTCCTCCAGCACTGGCTCCAGGATGCCTGGGCGCAGCAGCTCAAGACTCAGGCAGCGCAGAAGCTAGGCTTGGAGGGCCAGTTGGATACCAGCGTCGCCCAGGAGCTCCTCAGGTCTAGCTCAACCACGGACTCCGAAACGTGTACCCTCAAAGCCTTCCTCACCCAGGGCATCTGGGCCCACTCGTGTCTCGTGAAAGCAGGTTGCCGAGGCAGTAGAGGGTGGCATGATACCGTTGAGTGCGTGAAGATAAAACCGCATCAGGATTTGGAGGCGATCCCAAAAGGAACGCCTGAGTGGCTCGATGCCACTGGAAACGACTACGCTGATAAATTCGCTAAGTTAGGTGCCCAGTGTCTGCTCCGACCTTTCACCTCAGAAGTAGAGGAGGTCGAGGCGCAGAGGAAGCTGCTCAAGACGTGGCTCATTTATGTTGCCAAAGGTTTAAGTTTGTGGGAGCCCGTGAGGCCCAAAACCAGCAAGAAAGCTTTCGACTCTCGGGACAAGGGCGCCGCCCAGAAAGTTTTGGCTGCAGCGCGAAGCGCACTTGCTGTCTGGCAGCAACCCATCTCGCCTCCTCCTCCTCCTGCCCCTGAGGCCCCCCGTCCCCCCCGCTTCCTCCACAAGTGGGAGTGGGGGTGGAACGGGAAAGGGATATGCGCCGTCTGCAAGACCAGATGCGCGCAGAGCAAGTTTGCAGGCCGCAAGGATGAAGCCTGCAAGGGATATAATCCAGAATTGTCTGATTTAGCAGCTGACCCCCGCAGGCATCAGCTGTATGTGCCTGAAGAGACCAGGGGTGCAAATTTCATTCTTGCATGTGCCAATTGTGGCCTTTACAATGAATCAAATGTCGTGGGTTTAAGAGAGGCCTGTGGAGGTGAGTTCAAGAGTAAAGGAGCTCGAACTCAGTGGAATCTGCTCTGTAAGGGTAAGCACCCCAGAAGCACCTTTTCTGCTCCCTCCAGGTACAGTTGCCCGCCGCTCAGGTTGACGGATTATGTAACTCGTCAACGTCAGGCCATGTCCCTACAAGAGGACGCCAGGCCATAGGGTGGACGAACTCCGCCCCCAACCACGTGCTGATCCTCGAGCTCCTCCTCCTCTTCCCTCCACCTGCACCCTGCGCCGCTCGTCCTCCTCATCTTCCCTCCTCCTACACCCATCGTCGAAGCCGTCGTCGTCCTCCTCCTCCTGTCCCTGAAGGCTCCCTCCTTCCCCCGTCTCCTCCCACAATTTCCTCCTCCTCCTCCTCCTCCTCCTTCCCCTCCTCCTCCTCCTCCTCCTCCTCCTCCCCTCTACCTTCTCCTTTTGCTGCTGCTCCTCCTCCTCCTCCTCCTCCTCCTCCTCCTCCTCCTCCCTGCGTCGTCCTTGTCCACCACCACCCTACGTCATCCTTCTTGTACCTTGCAGATACTCCTCCCTGTCGCACCTCGAGGCCAGTCGAAAAGGCGGGCTGGGCGTTCCGCCTGGGCGCTGCGCACACTCGCTTTAAACATGTGTAGGAGCTTCACGGATTGAGGGCGGGTCTTTTTCAGAATGTGGCTCTCGTCTCAGCGCCGCGCGCATTCGTTTCAACGTTGAAAAGAGCTTCACGGATTGACGACGGGTGGTGTTCAAAGTGTGGCTCTGTTCCCTATAAGCATGTAGCTTTCGCCTTTGGGAGCTCGCAAGGCGTGCGGAACAAATGGGCACGATGGCCCACATGTTGTCCAACACCGACAACGGCCGCTGTGGGGCCAGCGGCCTTCTGTCTCAAATGGACAACGGCTGCGGCGCCGCCGACAACGAATCCTGTTCAAACTGAGAAGGGCGTGCTGCCGGGCTTTGTGCCCATTCTTCTGTGCCGATTTCGATCGTCCCGATCCTTGGGCACCCGACTGATCCGCTTTGGCCCCTCGAGGCGCCCACCCGCAGCTACCCCGAACTGCCCCCAGCCCCGATGCCTCGGGGGGTCGGACGCCCCGCTTGTCCGGGAGGTCTGCGGTAACTTCGGACTGGGCCCCCGCGGCGCATATCTGCAGCTACCCCTGGCCACCCCCCAGCCCTGATGGCTCGGAGCTCTGATCGTTAAAAGTTAACGGATCGACGTCTGCCGTCTTTCGACTCGCGCTGGAGCGGCCGCGAATTGCTCCAACTTTCCCTGGAGATCTCTGAATTTACCTCGATTTACCGGAACTTACCTCGATCTATCTGCGCTTACCTGGATTTACCTGGCTCGATCCCCACAAGTCGATTGGCGATAAGTCGGCAAGCCCTTACTGGGATGACCGTGGGGGGTTCTACGTGGATAGAGGGTTACAAGTGGATGCCAAGGTGGGTTATATCTGGCCGAACCTGGCTTATACGTGGGTTACACGTGCCCCGACTGGCTTAGGGGGGTTAGATAACTCCGCGAAGTGGGCGGAGCCCACTCAGCCTGGATCGTGAACCCCCCTTCAGCCACTCGGGGCACCTTGTGACCCACTTATAAGCCAGGCTCGGCCAGCTATAACCCGCCTTGGCGTCCACTTGTAACCCCCCCTACCCACTTAGAAACCACCCATGGTCATTTGTTTTTTTCATTGCTCGATGGGGTCTGGGGGCGCGCCAGCGCGGCGCGCGCGGCGCGGTTAGCGGTCCGGGCTCAGTGGGCTCCGCCCACTTAGCCGAGTTATCTCAACCCCCTAAGCCACTCGGGGCACCTGTAACCCACTGATGAGCCAGGTTCGGCCAGATAGAACCCGCCTTGACATCCACTTGTAACCCCCCTATCCACTTAGATGAAGGGGCCCCAGGACACACAAATAAATACACACAAATAAAAATATTCCCCATATTTTCCAATATTTTCGGGGTTTTCGTCGTCCCCCCCACTGCCCATCTTTTCCCATATTTTCTGGGACATCGACGATTAATTGTGTCTGTGTGTTTTTTCTCCTCCTGATTAAATGCCCCCGCTGTCATCCCAGTAGGGATCCGAAACCCTCCCTTCCCTCCGGGCCCGTCGCCGCGGCCGGCCCCCCCTCGGCGGGCCGCCGCCGCGCCGGCGCCGGGCTCCCTGCTGCCCCCCCTCCCCCTGACCTTCCAGGAGGGCTGAAAAATAGCACCCGACTTAAAAACCAATCCCAAAGCTATTCTACGTCTTGGTTTTAGGCTGTTTCGCTCAGTTCTTTAGGTTTTTAGGCCTCCAGTAGTAGAAAATAGCTCTCTGGAAGGTCAGGGCCTCCCTCCGGTGCCGTCGGGCGGGTTCCCGACCTCCCTGGCTCGGCACCGAGTTTCGAGAATGGACAATGCACGAATCGACGTGTCATGGTGGGGGTTCTGTCCACCCCCGAGAGTTGGTCGGGTGAGCGTTTTCTGATGCGGCGATGCGGCATTGGGCGGAAGGAGGGGGGGAGGGGGGGGGAGGTCTGGCTCTGGACCTCTGCTCAGGGCGACTGTCGGCGACAGGGCGTCCATTATGGGGGAGGCTCCACCTGCTGGAAACAGGCGCCCAAAACAGCCAAGATCTACTCCATGAGCAGGGGGGAGGGGGGGGTGCGAGGGCCCGCGCCGATCGGCAAAACACTGAATTAAAAACGATCACCAAATTGGGTTGGTGTTTCGATTCATTTTTGGGACTCGTCCCATAATTTTCGACTCCGGCTGGGAATGTCGGGGGCTGCTAACCCAGGTCAATCAGGCCCGGGTCAGCAGGAAACCCAAAAACTGCAATGCAAGAACAACAAATCTGCATACAGGGCTACGCAAACCTGGGTCAGCCAATAGGCGCGGCCGCCTCGCGGCCACGAGCAGCTCGCTGACCCGGGTCAGCCAGAAGGGGGTCTTCGCAGGATCCTGCAGGATCCGGTGCCCTAGCTGACCCCCGTTTGCACTGACCCCCGTCTGTTGAGCCCCGACTCGTCCCATAGTTTTCGGCTCCGGCTGGGAGTGGTCTATTCGGCGATCCTTGGCCGGTTTGTCCTCGCCTTCCACCGTGCTGTCCTCGGCGCCGATCGGCAAAACAATGCATAAAGAAACGATCGCCAGGTTGGGTTGGTGTTTCGATTCACTTTTGGGACTCTTCCCATGGTTTTCGACTCCGGCTGGGACTCGTCCCCTAGTTTTCGGCTCCGGCTGGGAGTGGTCTTCGGCGACCCTTGGCTGGTTTTAACTCGGGCGTGTCCCCCTACAGGGGGATTTTGGGCGAAAAATGAAAAATACTACAAAAATACCCCCCAAATATTCAAAAATGAAAAAAATCGTCCCCTGACTTTTTTTGTGACTATTTTTGAATACTCCTCCTGTAGAGGGACAGGCCCGACTTCAGGCTGGCTTGTTCCTCGCCGTCCGCTGTGCTTTCCTCGGCCTTCGGCCGAGGGTGTGCAGGCTCGTGGCGGCCTGTCGCCCTCTGCTGCAGCGAGGCTCCCGACCGCTGGGGATGGGTCGGGCACGTCCTCCTGCAGGGACCAAAAGGGCAACAGAGTCCAAAGATGTTCAAGCATAGACAAAAATCACCAGGGAATCGTCATCAGACTGCTTTTTGCCTATTTTCGGATGCTCCTCCTGTCCGAGACATAGGTCTTCTCTCCTCTGCGTCCCTCTCCTTGACGAGCCAGGGGGCGCCGATGCGGCCACGATGTCCCCTTATGAGAGGATGGCCAGTGCACGAACCGTCTTCTTCTTCCCTGCTGCAGGTCTTCTCCCCGCACGCGCCCGTCTTAAGCTGCGCGGAAGTGAAACGAAGGGAGGGAGGGAGGATGTGGGGGAGGAGGGAGGGAGCGAGGAGAAAGGCAGGAGGAGGAGGACGAGGAGGAGAAGGAGGGAGGGAGGAGGGAGGGAGGGAGGGAGGGAGGGAGGAGGACGAGGATGAGGAGGACGAGGGAGGAGGAGGAGGAGGAGGAGGAGGAGGAGGAGGAGGAGGAGGAGGAGGGAGGAGGAGGAGGAGAGGAGGAGAGGAGGGAGGGATGGAGGGAGGGAGGGGAGGGGAGGGACGGAGGCGGGCTCCCGACCCCTAGGAGGGGGTCGGGAAGACGTCAGGCTCGCGTTCGGGGATTTCGGATCGGCCTGACGGGTTATGTTGCTCCCATCGTACTTAGGACAACATCCTAGAGATAATTTCGGGCACCTAGAAAAGTGTCGAAACAGTGTCGAACGAGTGTCGCCTCCCAGGGCCCGACACGTGAGAATCCTCACGTTTCGGTACTTTCTGGGTGCTCGAAATTCTTCCTGGTGGTCAAGACTAGAAGGTTGGAACGTCATAACTGATGGGGGGCGTCAGGAGAATGACGAGACCCGATCTGAAATCTGACGCGCACTCCCGCTGTAAACATCCTACGAGAAACCGGACCGGCAAACTCCAGGACGGCCCCGTGCAAGAGAGCGTCAGCAGGCCCGAGTTCCAGCGGACGAGGCATGGGCAGTGCGCGATTATCGTTAGGTCGGGCATGTCCCCCTACAGGCGGGCTTCGGACGAAAGTAGAAAATAGTCAACAAATACTGAGAAATAGCCATACAAGGTAGAAACATCGTCCCCACATTATCTTTTGGGGGTTGTTGAATATTCCTCTTGTAGAGGGACGGGCTTCTCGTCCCGAGTGTTTTTTTGACGGCCCCGAGGCCTGTTAAGGGCCCCCACTGGGATGACCGTGCGGGTTTCTAAGTGGGCAGGGGGGTCACAAGTGGATGCTAAGGTGGGTTTTGTCTGGCCCAACCTGGCTTACAAATGGCTTAGGTTTGTTACCGATCCGGGCTCAGTGGGCTCGGCCCACTTAGCCGAGTTATCTCAACCCCCTAAGCCACTCGGGGAATGTGTAACCTACTTATGAGCCAGGTTGGGCCAGACATAACCCACCTTAGCATCCACTTGTAACCCCCCCTACCCATTTAGAAACCACCCAGGGTCATCTGTTTCGTTTCATTGCTCGATGGGGTCTGGGGTCGCGCCAGCGCGGCGCGAGCCCGCCCCCGAGGAGGAGGCAGAGGAGGAGAAGGAGGAGGAGGCGGAGACGGAGGAGGAGACGGAGAAGAAGGAGGAGGAGGAGGCGACGGAGGAGGAGGAGGAGGAGGAGGAGGAGGAGGAGGAGGAGACGGAGGAGGAGGAGGAGGAGGAGGAGGAGAAGACGGAGGAGGAGGAGGAGGAGGAGGAGGAGGAGGAGGAGGAGGAGGAGGATGGAGGAGGAGGAGGAGGAGGAGGAGGAGGAGTGCACGTACCAGGGAGGAGGAGGAGGAGGAGGAGGAGGAGGAGGAGGAGGAGGAGGAGGAGGAGGCGGAGGAGGCGGAGGAGGCGGAGGCGGAGGAGGAGGAGGCGACGGAAGAGGAGGATGAGGATGAGGAGGAGGAGAAGGAGGAGGAGAGGAGGAGGAGGAGGCGGAGGCGGAGGCGGAGGCGGAGGAGGAGGGGAGGAGGAGGAGGAGGAGGAGGAGGAGGAGGAGGAGGAGGAGGACGAGGAGGAGGAGGGGGAGGAGGCGGAGGCGGAGGCGGAGGAGGCGGCGGAGGAGGAGGCGGAGGAGGCGGCGGGGGTGGCCGAGAGCGCGGGAGCGGTCCTCTTGCCGGCCTCGCCGACGGCGAAGAGCCCGCCGCGCCAGCGGTGCGCGCCCTGCGCAGGGTTCGCCGGGCCCCCGCGCGGCGAGCGACGAGGCGGCAGGGCTCGGCCCAAGGGCAGGCCTCGTCAAGACCAGGGGGCCCCCAAGTCGGAGGGGGGCCCCATCTTACGATGCTCCATCCTCATGTAGTTGGCGGCGCGCGCAAAGGGGGTGGAGGGAGGGGGGAGGGTTTCATAGGAGGCTGCCTCTTAGAAGGCGCCGGCCTCACATCTACAGAGAAGGCCCGCGCCTTCGAAGAAGCAGGGGTGCTTCTAAAGTGCCCTCCCCCCTCCCCCCCACCCCCTCTGCGCGTGGCTGATGTAGCCTTGGCCACCAGGAAGAATGTCGAGAACACCAAAAGGAATACCGAAACAGGGGGGGGTCACGTGTCGGGCCCTGGGGGGCGGAGCTGGTTCGACACTGCTTCGATAGTTTGCTGGGTGCTCGAAAGTATATCTGGGATGTGGTCCTTGCGTACGATGGGAGCAACGCAAGCCCAATCGAGACCACGGCTGCCCTCCCCGCTGGCCTTCGCGCCTTCTGGGCCTCCAAGGAGCTTCTTTCGCCACCGCGACCGGATGCGCCCAGGAAGAAGAGCGGGTCGGGCGGGATACTGGGATGATCGTGGGGGTTTCTAAGTGGATAGTGGGGTTTCAAGTGGACGCCAAGGTGGTTTATATCTGGCCCAACCTCGCTTATAAGTGGGTTACAAGCGCCTTAAGCAGCTTAGGGGGGTTAGCGGTCCAGGCTCAGTGGGCTCCGCCCACTTAGCCGAGTTATCTCGACCCCCTAAGCCACTCGGGGCACCTGTAACCCACTGATGAGCCAGGTTGGGCCAGGTATAACCCACCTTGGCCTCCACTTGTAACCCCCCCATACCCACTTAGAAACCACCCATGGTCATCTGTTTTGTTTCATTGCTCGATGGGGTCTGGGGGCGCGCCAGCGCGGCGCGAGCCCGCCCCCGAGGATGAGGCAGAGGAGGAGGAGGAGAAGGAGGAGGCGGAGGCGGAGACGGAGGAGGAGACGGAGGAGGAGGAGGAGGAGGAGGAGGAGGAGGAGGAGGAGGAAGAGACGGAGACGGAGGAGGAGGAGACGGAGGAGGAGGCGGAGGAGGCGTCCACTTGTAACCCCCCTGTCCACTTAGAAGCCCCCCACGGTCATCCCCGTACCCCCCCGGACCGCGGCCCTCCCCTGCGCTCGTCGTGCGGTCTGGGCTCCCCAGAGGCGCCTCGTCGCCACGGCCGGAGAGCTGCCCCGAGGGGCGGGTCGGGATGGGCCCCAGGCGGGGGGTCCCGGCACTGCCTCTCTCGGGCGTTGGCAGAACTGGGTTTGGTGGAACCTGGTTTAGTGATTTGTACCGGGGGCGCCCCCCCCGCCCCACTTCCACTAACCGGAACTGCCGTCACCCGAAAAAACGCGAGCTGCGGCAGACCTGGTTTAGTGATTCTGGCCAATTTAGGGGCT
This sequence comes from Prorocentrum cordatum, assembly GCA_963575745.1. Lineage (NCBI taxonomy): Eukaryota > Dinophyceae > Prorocentrales > Prorocentraceae > Prorocentrum > Prorocentrum cordatum. The sequence continues at coordinate 363,629 of CAUYUJ010014330.1, read as the reverse complement.
CCGGGGCCCTACCACTAACTGGGTCCCCTTACCCGGGGTCCTGGCCATACCCGACTTTTGAGCAGGGCTGAACCTAAACGGTGCTTTTCGTTTTCGTTTTGTTTTCGTTTTCCCTCGCGTCGGTCTTGAATCCGCCTTTGCCGCACAGTGAGGTCGAAACGAAAAACGGCCCACGAAACCACCAGAAACACCGTTTAGGTTCGGCCCTGTTTTTGATTGAGAGCCGCCGTCGCTTCCCCCTCCAAAAAAGACGTGCGCGCCCAGCCACGTGCGCGAACATGCCCTCCAGTTCCTGGCCATCGCTCGGACGTCCATTTCCCGTGCGTTTCTTGGTTTCGTGCGTGGCTTTCTCGCCAAATGATCAAGGATGTTCCTCGATGGTCCTCGCCGAAGGAAAAATGCACACGTCCGAGCGATGCCAAGGTTCCCGAGGCCGCGCTCAGGGCACGAGTGCTCGCGCAGGTCGCCGTCTCGGGGCCCCACGCGAGCCCATATTGCGCGCACGCCTCCGCGTCGCTCCCGCAAGACATAGCCAGCACATTAGGTCGGGCACGTCCCCCCACAGGCGGATTTTGGAGGAAAACGGCTCAAACATACACCAAAATAGTAAAACAAAAAAAACATCCCCAGACTATTTTTTGACTATTCTCGAATTTCCCCCCAGTAGCGGAAGAGGCCCGACTCAAATCTAGCAGCAACCGGGCGAACGAGAGGGCGCCGAGCGTGCGAGCCGCGCGGGCGCGGCCGCGTGCCCCGAGGGCTCAGCGAGGACTGGCCGGCCTGCCTTGTCAGAAGTGGGGCCCGCCAACTCTTGGAAGCTGGGCGAGGGCTGGCAAATCCGTGGCTGCTAAACTGCGAGGCGGAAATGTATCCAGATCCACCGCCTGGGAACCGACGTCCTAGTGCCCCAGCGGGCGGTGGATATGGATATATTTCGGCCCCCGGGGGCCCGCAGATGTGCATATCCACCGCCTGCCGAGGCTCCGAAAACTGACCCTCCAAGCGGTGGTCATGTATAAATTCCCGCCTCGGATAAACCGACGACTTCCCGGAATCAAGCTCAACACACAAAACAGGACACGGGCTGCCTCCCGGAAGACAAGAAACAATCTCCCGGAGCTCCGTTTTGGCGGCCACGGGTTTGCCAGCCTTCGCCCGGCGTCTGAAACTCTGCGCCTGGAGGGAGCCAGTCGTAGACTGGCTGCGGCAAGAGCTGCGATGAGGGGGCCCAGCGCCAAAGGCAGACGCGCAGCGGGATAATCATCAAGCCTTCGAACAGGCATCCCCGAACACCCAGTCGGCCATCGACTACGTGATCCCTGCGCGAAAAAGCTCACTGCTGGTCTCAGTCTCCATTGTCTGGGGGGTGCTGTGAAACGCCCGCTTTGCGGCTGACAGCTGCAGGCAGCCTGGGACATCCACGCCAACGACGAAAACTCTTTGACCCTTGTTCTCTACCCCCTCCTCCTCCATCCCTCCCTCCTCCTCTCTCCCCCTCCGCCTCCTCCCGCCTGCTGCTCCGCCTCCTTTCACCTTCCCCTCCTCCGACAACCTCATCATCCTCCCACCTCCCCCACCCCCACCTCCTCATGCACCCTCCCTCTCCCTGCTTCTCCTTCCACCTCCGCCTCCATCTCCATTCCTTATAGATCATTCCTCCCTGTCGCGCCACCCGGCGTGTCCGTGAGGCAGGCCCGGCGTTTCGAATGAGACTGCGTGTCGTTCTCCTGACTGAGAGCGTCCAGTAGCTACACGGACGGACGTGGCTCGTCTCTACAATGTGGCTCTTGCTCTGGCGCCGCGCGCCTTTGTCTTGAAAACCTCCAGCACTGACAACGATGGGTGGCCGGTCGTTTCAAAACTGCGGCTCCCGCCTAAGCGCCGCACGCGTTTGTCTTAAACACTTCCGGCGTATGAAAAACTGATGAGCGGTGGTTTTCAGATTGCGGCTCGCGCCCGAGCGCCGCACACATTCGTCTTGAACACTTCCAGCTCTTGCACCGATGGAGGGCGGGCGGATACATACATATGGCTCTCGAGCTCGCGGCCGCGCAATCTCGCTACACACAATTTCCCAACACACGGATAGAAACTGGTACGTTTTTCAACACGGGGGTCTCGCCTGAGACGTACTCAAACATCTACCGCAAGCGCAGCAATGTGCAACCGTTGCAGGGATGGGGGGGCGGTTCCCTTTCAAAAGGGGGCTCTCGCCAGAGAAGGTCTTAGGAGCTGGTGTCCAGAAGGTAAGCATTGTGCAGGGGCTAGGTAGAATTAGGTCGGGCAGGCCCCCCTAGAGGCGGATTCTGGACAAATAAAAAAGACTCAAACAAAAACTCCCAAACTGGCAAACATAGTCAAAACATCGTCCCCTGACTATTTTCGTGGACTACCTTCGGATACTCCTCCTCAGACGGCGAGCGAGGGGGGGAAGTGAGAAGGGGCGGTCCTTCCCAGCAAGCTCGGAAGTCCCCGGGCCTTCCGAGAAGTGTTCCAAGCCTTCCCCGAAGACACAGAACTGAAGGGGCCCCAGGACACACAAGTAAATACACACAAATAAACAGATTCCCCTAGATTTTCCTATATTTTCTGAGTTTCTGTCTTCCCCCCACTGCCCATATTTTCCCATATTTTCTGGGGAATCGACGATGAATTGTGTCTGTGTGTGTTTTTTTCCCCTCCTGAAAGACACAGAACACTTCCCAAAAGGCGCGAGGGCTTCCGAGAAGTCCCGCCCTCCCCCCGCGTTGGCGCGCTCCCCCGCGCCGCTCCCCCCCCGCCCCGGCTGCGCGCGCGCGCCGTCGTGAGCCGCACGAGCACCTCCCGCAGCGGCAGCCAGTCCGCCTGCGGATCCAGGCGGCGGGTCTTTGGGGGGGGGTGGGGCGGAGGGGGGGGGGGGGGGCACCCTCCCGCGCGCGAGAGAGAGAGAGAGCGATAGCGTAAGCACGGGAGATCGATACATATATACATATATATATATATACACATACGATCACATACACACTGACTGGGTACATACGGAGTGCGAGGGGCGCATTACAGAAACGCCTACATACACATCGCCGCTGGCGGCGCTCCCATCGCCCCACCTCGCGCAATCCGCGCGCCAGGGACGGGGGTCCAACGCCGATCCAAGAATTCCGCGCGGGCCTCCGAAGCTTATGCGTACGTTTGTCTGTTTGGTCGGAAGAGGAGGCGGGGACCTGGGGATGGCACAATGGTGTTCGAGCCCCCCGGGTCCCCACGGGCCTGCATGTGGGAGGAGTAGGGCGAGGAGGAGGAGGAGGAAGCAGGAGGAGGAGGAGGAGCGAGCAGGAGGAGGAGGAGGAGCGAGCAGGAGGAGGAGGAGGAGGAGGAGGAGGAGGAGGAGGAGGAGGAGGAGGAGGAGGACGGTGAGAAGGAGGAGGAGTTGCGAGTTGAAATCCGCGCGGAGCGCCAGAAGTTTACGCTCACGGCGTTTTCCTCCCTCGACTGCGGGCCTGCGTCCTGCCCGGGCGCAGCAGCAAGTCGCGGGGGCCCGGCCCGGACCCACGTCCCTCGAGGCTGGCACCAGGTCGGGCACGTCCTCTTACGGGCGGATTTGGGAAGAAACTAACAAGCAGTCAGCAACATCAAAAGTGGCGAGAGAACAGTCGAACAATCGTCCCCAGACTATCTGAGCATCTTCTCAGGGTGGATGGCTCGGGGTGAAATCCATATGGGCTTTTGCACCTCGAAAATCAGTCCGTATTGCGATTCACCTTCTGCAGATTCGAACCTCGAAGATCAATCGAAACGGCATTTCAGATTTCACCCTTTGCCCTCCACCCAGAAATAACATGCTCGGTATCTGTTCGACCATCCCTGAACGCTCCCCTGTAGAGGGACGCGCCCGACTCAAGGCTGGCACGGGGAGGCCGGCGCCTGCAGCGCGGCCAGCTTCGCCTCGGTCTCCCGCCGCTCGCGCGAGGCGGCCTCCCAGGCCTCGCGGAGGGCCTGCGTGGCGCCGTCGTCGTGGGCGTCGTGGTGGTGCTCTTCGTCAGGCCGCCGTCAGCGGCGGCGTCGGCGTCGGCAGCGGCATCGGCGGCGTCGGCTGCACCGGAGTAGTCGCTGTCGGCGTCGTCGGCTTCGGCTTCGTCGGCGTGGTCGTCGCAGCCGTCGTCGCCGCCGCCAACGTCGACGCCCACAAACCTCCGCCACTGGTCAGGGGAGGGGGAGATGAGGCAAGAGGAGAAGGCGGGGGGAGGAGGGACTTTGCTATGGCTTCGATCGGGGCACGCGCAGATAGCCCACCCAGGTACGTAGTCCTGGCGGGCCTCACCAGGCCCCCCGAGCAGCTCCAGGTGGCCTCAGCAGGCCCCCCGAGAGAAGTCCGGGGCGGCCTCAAGACCCCGGCAGTGCCTCCGGCGGCGCCCCTGCTGCGCTCCGCGCTCCCAAGGCCGGGGTGCGGAGGCCGCCTCGGGCTTCTCGGGGGGGGGGGGCCTGGTGAGGCCAGCCAGGACCGCCCAGGGAGGGGGGCTGCCTCTGCGCGGCCCGAAGCCTCAGGCGAGGGACTTTGGGGGGCGGCGGGCCTGTGGGGGGAGTGAGAGGGGGCGGGCCGTCCGAGAGCGCTCGGAAACCTCCCAGCCTTCCCAGCAGTTTTCGAGGCCTTCCGCGAAGGCGCAGAGCACTTCTCAGGAGGCGCGGGGGCTTCCGAGAAGTCACGCGGCCTCCTGAGAGGGCCTTCTCCTTCTTTCTGCTGCTCTTCCTTTCTTCGGCGCGGCGCAGGCTGCCTAGACTACCGCCGCGATATACCTGTGCGTGAAGGGCACGGGCTACTTCCTTCGAAGCCCCGTCGAGCGCTCTGGCTTCTGCTGCAGACATGCCGCAGGGCGGGTGCAGAAGCGTGCCCTGGACCATCAAGGGCCCTCTCCTCCCCGTCCTCGCCGCCCCAACCCTCTCGCCGTTTGGCAGGAGCACCAGGGGCTGTGGGGTGCTCTCCATCTTCGGACCGAGAGCGCTGGGATCCGAGCGGCGTCTGTCCCCGCCTCGGGCCAGCGCAAACATGGATCAAGGAGGGTGGATTAGCGACGGGTCCCGTTTCCATGGTATTTTGCGGACTCCCACCGCCGAACGGGGCGGCACCGGCCGCATTCCGGGGAAAGCACCTCCAAGTGGTCCATGGACTTGGCGACCGCGCGCCAAATCCATGGATCGCCAATCCGTGCTTGCGCGCCCCCGGCCTGAGCAGTTCCTTAGGGTGGATGGCTCAGGGTGAAATCCATACGGACTTTTGCACCTCGAAGATCAATCCGTCTTCAAGGGCTCCCAACTTCTCGCTTCGCGCTGCGCGAAACGCGAAGTGCGAATAACTTCGCGCTCTCGCGCCGCCTCCCAGGGGGGAAGAGGAGGAGGAGGAGGAGAAATCGGAGCCGAACCACGAAGCGCGAGTAACTTCGCGCCCTCGAGGGCGCCCCTAGAGGCCTCCTAGATGGGGTCCGAGTAGATGGGGTCGGAGGATCTCGCCGCATCGCCGATACATCGGCGATGCATCGCCGATGCATCCGCGATGCACTTGCGACGTCGGCGGTGCATCGGCGACGTCGGCGTGGAGAAAACTGGGCCCCACATCGAACCCGCATCGCCGATGCATCGCCGATGCATCGGCGATGCGGCGCGATCCTCCGACCCCATCTGCTCCGACCCCATCTAGGAGGCCTAGAGCCCCTGCATCGAAACGGCATGTTAGATTTCACCCTTTGCCCTCCGCCCCCCCCAAAAATGGTCGGCCGACCTCCGCCTCCCCCGCACATCCGTGCCTGCCCCCAAAGACGTTCCCGGGCGCTCCTCTCGCTCGCTCGCCGCCGAGCGCTGGGGGGGCCCTCCGGGCGCCACGGCGGGACTCGGCCCAGGGATTCGGGTCGGGCCTCGTCCCCCTACGGGGGGCTTCCTGACGAAAGACACAAGCATAGCCAAACACAGATTCCAGACAGAGTCCAAGTGCGGCACAACAAAATCGCCCCCCCCCCCCAGAGTATTTTTGGACCATCTCCTGCCTAGTCCCCCTGCAGAGGGGCAGGCCCGGCCCAAGCCCCAAGGGCCCCCCCGGCCACCGCGCGCTCCAGGAGGAGGAGGAGGAGGAGGAGGAGGAGGAGGAGGAAGAGGAGGAGGAGGAGGAGGAGGAGGACGAGGAGGAGGAGGAGGAGGAGGAGGAGGAGGAGGAGGAGGCTCAGGGGGGGGGGGGGCGGGCTCCCTGGGGGAGAGGGCGGGGCCCAGCGCCCCCTCGTTCGTCGCCCCCCAGAACGCGGCGCCCCCCTGTGCGCGAGCTTCCACCTGGGGTCAGCTCGGACGTGTCCCCCTACAGGGAGAGTTTGAGCGAAACCTATAACATGCTTCAAACATACTCCCAAATTCCCAAGCATTCTCAACAAAATCGTCCCCGGACTATCTTTTTGATTATTTTTGAGTATCCCCTCCTGTAGAGGGACACGCCCCCAACCTGGGGATGGGTTGAAAGCTGGATTTGGCGACAGCGCGCCAAATCCATGGATCGCTAATCAATGGGAGCGCGCCCCCGAACATCCCCATCCCCAAGATTGGCAAGCCCAATGGCGATGGCAATCTTGTAGACGCGCCACGGAAACAAAAACGTGTGCTCCTTAAGATCGGCGCCGAGATCAAGTGATGCTAGTCTGAGGGATCTGGATCTGCTTCAGGCTATTAGTGTCGGCATATGACTTCTGCCATCCATTTCCTTCTCCCTTCCAGGGGCCTTCGGTACCGCCGCGGCTGGGCGTGGAGCAGAAACAGGGCCAGGATGGTTCTCCGGAGGTGGGCCAGTGGCCAGTTCTGAGCGGCCTCTGGCTGGAGGAAGGAGGGGGAGGAGGAGGACCACGACGGCGAGCAAGAGGTAGGGATGGGGGAGGAGGGGGGACGAGGGAGACGGTGGGGGGAGGAAGGCTTTGGAAGGTTCAGAACAAGCGGTTTTAAAGGGTAGGTGCGGGTTTCTAGAGGGGCTCGAGAGGGATACTTATGTGTATATATACATATATATGTATATATATATATAGAGAGAGAGAGAGAGAGAGAGAGAGAGAGAGAGAGATAGAGAAAACAAAAGAGAGAGAGAGAGAGAGAGAGAGAGAGATAGAGCAAGAGGTGAGGAGGGAGGAGGGACCGTGGATGGAGGAGGATGAGGAGGGAGGAGGGAAGAGGAAAAGGGGACGGAAGAACAGAACAACTGGGAGGAGGGAGTGGATCATGGCTGAGGAATCCTGAGGAGAGGGTGATGGAGCAGGAGGCGTGGGGAGGGAGGGAGGGAGGGAGGGAGGGAGGGAGGGAGGGAGGGAGGGAGGAGCGGGGCATGGGGGCAGCAAGAGGGAGAAAGGACGGCGGGGGGGGGGGGGAGAAAGGTCACGGCGAGGACGGTGAGGAACGCCTCGGAACGTTTCTGCGAGCACAGCGTGCGGGGGAGGAGGAGGGGTCAGACGCCGCTCGGATCCCGGCGCTCTCGATCCGAAGGTGGAGAGCACCCCCGAGCCCCTGCGCCCCCGCCAGACGGCGAGAGGGGGAGGTTGGCGAGGACGGGGAGGAAGATGAGGAGCACCTGGAGGAGCAGCAGTCGGCGGCGAGCGAGGGGGGGAAAACGAAAAGGAGGAGGCCCTCTCAGCTGGCGGCGGGACGTCTCGGAAGCCCTCGCCTCCTGAGAGACTTGCCGTGCCTTCGGGGTAAGCTTAGAAAACTGCTCTGAAGGCCGGGGGACTTCCGAGCCTTCTGAGAAGGCCCGCCTTTCTCACTTCCCCACGGGGATGGAGGCCGAAATAAAAATCGGAACACCAACCAAAATGTTCATTACCGGCTGCGACCCTGATGCTCCGATGGATACCGCATCTCCGATCCTGGCCTCCCATGATTCCTGAGGGGTTCCGCCGTACATCACAATGAAGACTCCGAGTGTATCCAACAGATCGCGCACCACATGTCAGCAGGTCGTCGCACACCGGTCGTCCGACGCAAGCACGCGTCTGACATCCATCTTACTTCGCGATCGATGAGAGGATTACTGCGAATATACAGTTTGCGGCACTGAAGGCGGCGACTTGATGCTTCAGGGCGACCCAGTAGAATAGCAACATCTCGGTTGGAATCCAAAATATCAAATCTGCAATGAACACATCACGAAACTTACAACACATATGTTCAGTGCATTCTGCAACCGTCCAGCCACGCAGGAGGCCAGTAGAATAGAAGAATGATGGATACATGATTACTGGCACAAAAAAACCAGCGTTCCCCGCGGTGCAGAGAAAGGCGGACACAAGCGGCGTGTAGCCTACTGTAATCCTGTGCAGTGAATTGAACCACACATGCTGAGGCCATGCGTAAATTCCACCCCATGCAGAATAAGCCATCAACCGCCTTGTGTCTATCCCGAGTGCGCATTCAGGTGTGGATTTCCCCGCAACCTCGATATGTTGAGCGGCAGCGTCGCCGACGAAGTCTGCTTGCCCCCTCAGAGGCCACCAGGCTGCGAGGCTTTGTCTCCTGCACCCTGCAACAACTCCAGTGCGAAGGTGCCACATGTTATAGGTTATTGCTCCTCGTTCCAAAATTGGACGGTGGAAGGCGCTACCACCCCAGCCAGAACCGCACCCATTTTCACCTCCGGCGAGGGGGTTCTCAGAATTTCGCGGTTTCTCTGTGACACGAACAAATACACCGAGCCCGCGCTCTCAGGGCAGCAATCCCTTGCAGATTACATCGCGCTCGCGCTCCCAAACCCAGAATCCATTCTCAAGTCAGACGCTCACGCCCTCCCGACGCTACAATCCTCAATGACCTGCAACGCGTCTGGGGTCACAGCCCCATGCGAATTGATTACATTGTGCTCGCGCTCCCGAAACCACAACCCTTTGTAATATTCGGCACTTTCAGGCTCCCGAGGCCACTCCGTTAATTGCAACTAGTTTGCATTCCCGGAACCACATCCCATTGAGAATTACATCGCGTTCGCGCACCTGGAGCCATCAGCACAAGTAAAATACAAAGCGCGCTCTCGAGGCCATCAGTCTTTCTAAATTGCGACGCGCTCGCGCTCCCGATACCACAACCCATCGAAATCCAACAAACTCCCCGATAGCCCACAAGACCGCCGATGAGGGCTCCAAGAGGCCCCAAAAGGTTAACATACGATGACTTCGAGTAGTTCTTGCTAGATGCACACACGTTAGTTACACAGGTCTCACAGTTCTATACATATTCGGCGTCTCAGTGAACCGTTGAGAACAGAGTGCAAAACCATTTTGATTTGGCTTCTGCCACAGTGCAGATGGAGAACCAAAGAAAATCCTTGAGAGAACCCCAGCTTACTCGACAACTAGGCCCCAACCAACGAGAATCCTGCAGAATCCTGCCACTCTGTGGACAGAGAACCAAAGTGAACTCGACACAAGGGCGACCACGCGTCCAACAGCAATATAACCATACCAATGTGTTTTGTTGATGGCCCGATGTCCTCGAAGAGTCCCCAATATCGATTCAAGGCGGCCCCCAGGCACCCCAAATCTGATTTGGCTCACGATGACACGGAGGCCAACGACAGAGGGCGCAGCCTTTAGAGATAAAAAGACCCGCGGGTTACACACTTTGTAAGGACGGGTTGTCTTGCCAACCATCGCTCATACAGCATCCACAAGCTAGTCGCATAGCTGGCTGACCTCGCCATCAATTTACAAAGGGAACAGACACGCGATGAATGCGATGAAGCGGATGTCCAGACAAGCCTGAGCCAGATGACTTGAGCAACCACGTCTGTTGAAACATATGTGCGTAATTCATGCCACTTTTGCTCAGCGTGCGTCTCGCATGCGTTGCGCCCATGCTTCAGCATCGTCCGATCTTTCGGTCCTGTCGCAATGTTTGCCTCTTGATGCTGGACCTCCGTTGGGACCTTCTTGAGGCGTCTTGGGGACCTCTGTATTCAGGCCCGTCAACACAGATGTCAAGACGATGTGTGGCAGACAGCGCTCGTCAAGCATTCTGTCTCGCCCGTGCCCC